>MU385920.1:0-178696 GCA_022497145.1 Rostrohypoxylon terebratum | reverse complement strand
ATTGAATCGAGTTTGATTCAATGCCAAGATTTTGATTAGGTCACGTGACCTTCGGGTGATACTTTGTCCGTTTTGTTCTGGGGAGATCGTAACAGGATGTCTTCAGGAGACCAATGCAAAGCAATTATCTGAACAAGCCATGTGGCACATGGATACATAGATTTTTTTCATCAATGGTCATTCAGTTGATCAAGTTGGCTTAACGAGGCTGAATATAGATACAACATAGGGGGAAAAGGGGTGGGGGGGGTCGTCATTGGTGGTCAAGCCAAGACGGCGTCGGAAGAAAAACTTTAGAGAATGCAGCCTACCATTTGAAATGCTAAAGTCTCAGCCCTGAGGAATACCCCTGTCATCCGTCAAAGATTCAAAGATGTGTGTGTGTTACTATTAGAAAGAAATTAAAGACCACGAGGTTTATTGTGGCTCGTTAGGAATGTCGCCGCAGACCTTTTCGGACTTGTCCGGGTTGTCCGGTTAGCCATACACACCATGACCGCCACGATAAATATACTGTGCATGAGTAGCACGAGTATGGATGCGTAGACCTGAATATCGCTCCCGAACAGAACATTCCGATGGCGCTTGGAGTCACAGGCAATTGACTTCTAAATTTGACATTCTGCTTCCTAATGATCAATATGATTTGCCACAATGAGTTTGTGGGGATAAGGCGGCAGGCACCCCTATTTTGAAATCATGTCGCTATTACCTCGTACTCGAAAACTTTTTCTTGGTCTTATTAATAACCTTGGAAGATCTGGATTCTGGGGTCTCATTTTCCACGGTGTTACGATATCGACGCTATTAGTCTCACCAGTCAGGCTAGGTAGACTAGAGATATTTTTGTTGGTGGTGAGCGATTAGTTGGTGATGAGTTGATAGGAGCCCCAAATGGTTGACCTGGAGTTTCTAGAGTTGCTAGAGCGAAGAACAAGCTGGGGTGGTTTATTCGAGAAGGATATTGGAACCTTAGTCTTACTAGCAGACCTAGCAGCCCTAGAAGGGGGGAGTTGGTAGCCAATCAGAAGAACCATCCAAGCTTTGTAAGGTCGCACACCAAAAATAGTATCATTACAAAAAGCACGTGCGAATCAAAATGGAGGGTCTTTAATCGCTAGTCCCTGCGAAGTAGTCGCTCCTGACTTCAGGTCCGCCTTTTCCACTTTGACACCGTACCTAAAGTATGGATGTAGAGTAAACCGCAAGAAAGACCAAAAACCACGGAGCACGGGGACCACTAACCACTAATAGTAGAACACTAGACCAACTTCTTTCCACCTCTATTTTTCCACCTTCCCGTTCACAACTTACCATTTGTTATCGCTCTGGGTGCTGGGGGCCAAAAATACCCTACATATCACATCGATGCAGTAAAAGTCAAACCCCGAAAAACGCCAACCCCTTTTTTATCGTCTTACCGCCTTACCGCTTTACGTAAGGGAGATGTTCGCGTTTTGGCGGATTTCTGGCAGTTCAGGTGGCATTTCACAGATCTTGATCGCTTGGCGTCTTACCGAATATCATTCCGAAAAATGTCTAAGCCTCCCTTCCATGCATGATTCTGGAAGGACTGGAGACCAACCGTTTGGGAAACACCAGTGACAAGCCACGGCTTTGGATTCTTCACGGAATGCCGTCTGCCTAATCTCGTTGGCTACGAGAGGAATTCCATGCAAGGGAGGCTTCGTATACCCTTCGGCCCGTATCGTTCGTAAACAGCAAAAACGCCTCTGTGCTCATAGTCCAGTTTCAGTTTCATCTCATACCTAAAAATATGAGTCTCAGTGAATATCCGCCGTATTGAGCTTGGCTATGACTCGGTCATGTCTTATCTACGGCGTTTGGATCGCTTTCGCATTTTAAGGGATCACTTGACGTCAATTTAGTCCTACCTAGTACCTACACAGCCTACGTTGAGCATTGTTGGTACATTAGTGTGTATGTTGTGTGTATACCTAGTATGTTTTGTGTTTGTATACATACATGCCTACATATGTAGGTATCTACATAGGTATCTACGCAAATGTTAGGAGGCAGGTAGCGATGACGACAACAATTATGAATACTATGATGTTCCGTCGGGACTCGGAAATCGGAGCACGGCCATGATAGTCCCTGGCTGCCAAAGCTCATCCATGTGCTTGTGTTCCCATGATAATTTTATGCCGCTAATCATTCCTAGGACCAGCAATTCTGTGCGCAAAATAAGCATCGAAAACAACAACCGAAATACAAAGATAGGATACTTGGACATTAGAGTATCCTATTTGACAATGACTTTTATGAGCTGTTCCGCTCCCGCTCCTGATAACTGACAAAGTAGGTATCAAAATTTGACAGACTGCCTATGCAAAAGACTACTACTAAAGCATGTATGAGGAGGCATGGATGTTTAGAGCGAAGCGCGAGAGATACATACCTACCTACATAGTAGTTACATAGTAGCTCCGAGTCTACACTACATTAGAGAAATGTCCTACACTAAACTAGCTATCCCGTCACTGCCCGTGCAATCCATCCAGTCATCCAAAGCCGGCATACTAGTGGTCAGGGTACGCAATAAACTCATCGACTCACTTGGCGCAATTTTGACACTAGTAATTCAACTCATCGTAGAAATCGATCAATGAGAACTCGTCAAGGCTTTGCTTTGCCTTAGCGCAGGAAAACTCCAGAAAATCCAAAAATTCAAATACTAACACGGGAATGCGACATGATCCAGGGAAAAAGACCTTGTCTATCCGCCCAGCCAGCCAGCTTCGCCTTGAGCTAAAAAAATGTTCATGATCCTTAAAATATCTAGAATAGTATAGCGTAGAGGTAGATAAGAGATAGATTTCATACAGTTACATTTAACATTTCTTTTTGGGTGTAATACGCGTTTACACTTAAGTATTAATCGCAATTAAGTTTACTTAAAATCAATTGTTCAATCATTAAGTATTTCAAATAATATTTTAAATATTTCAAATATAGTAGCTAGTGGCTAATTCTAATTCTAAATGAAATTAAGCTATATTTTAGCTTGGAGATTTGGAATATTCAAGCGGAATCTAAGGAACTTAGAGAACAGTTCTCTCATAATAGTTAGTTTATTCGTAAATGAACCCTGTAGGTTAATGAATCTTAGGTCCTAGGTCCTAAATAAATCTCAGTGAGTGCCTGGCCAGCCCTACGACTGGGCATAGCTACAAGGGGATTTCTAAGGGAACTAACGACCTGCGACGCTGCTTTTAAACATTAAATAAGTCAATCGAGGTAAAATCGAAAGGACATTGCCTAGTGAAGCTAGCCATACTCTGTGTGTTATGGATCGCAGAATTTGGGCAAATTTAGTAAAAAAATCTACACCTGGGCACACTGGCACACTATTGCGCAAATGTTCAAATGTCTCCCCTCCTCTAAACCCCTGTCGACAGCTCCTCTCGAAGAAGGTACAGTACATCCACTATTGTTCTTTAAAATATCACACCCCTCTTTTCCCAACCGAACCCCTGTCTGTTCCGCGCACATGTTCTCAAGAGACAAGCCCGCTTGTACCGTCGTACCCGTTCCACCAGGGACATGGATCGCCCGCTACCTCTTACCTTCCATACCTTCCTCTCGGATTTGAGGCGTAGTTAGTTGCCAGGCTGCTAGGTACCTTAGTTTAGCAGTTCAGTCTCTCGCACTTGGCCCCAGTCCCCAGTCCCAGTCCCTAGCGGGAGCTACATATTCTACCCATACAACCATAGTACAAAGCTACAAACACATACACATACACACACCCCCCCTTACACTTTTTTTTCTTCCTACCACACCCACACCCAAACGAGGTTGCAATGAAAGAGCGGACTGCAGGCGTCCCTCCTCGCATTTGAATGCCCTGTCCAAAAGCTGTGCATCCATGCGTGCATGGAGCGTGGGAAAAGAAGGTACGTACCTATCTGGTACGTATCTTGTATCTTTGTACCTTGGACCGGGTTGAACGAGGATGGGGTCCTTTCTCCAGCTCGAAGCCGCGTTGATGGCTGAACGGACCTGACCTTTCAACTTGTATATATTAGATTCCTTCCTCCCGCCTCATAACTTTAAGTGTCCCACCACATCTCGGCTCGACAAGTGTTTTAAGCATCTTAAAAGCATCTTCAAGCCAACCGAGTAATCACTAGTCAAGACAGTTTTTTCAACTTCTCGACATTCGAACTTTGTCTAACCAAGCTATCGTGCTATATAGCATATAGTGTAGCTCTAGCTTGCAGAGCTTTATACTTATATAACGGGTCCATCCAGACTCACACCCACACCCGGGAACGAGTTCCTATATTACATTCACAGTCATGTACGCCATGTCACAACACCAATACCAATATCCAGCTGCCCCGGCTCCGAGGCAGTATTCGGCACACGGGACGAGTAGCGCATTCTCCAGCTCTGCCAACCCTGACGAGGACTGGACCAAGATCTCGGATCTCGCTGAGCGCCGGAGGATACAGAACCGGATCGCCCAGCGCAACTACCGTGAGTGCCTCCCTCAGCGTAGCTTAGTCTAGCTTCACTTCCCCCATTGGTCGGGTGATCCTAACAACCTCTGTAGGCAAGAAGTTGAAGAGGCGTCTGGAAGACCTTGAGAGGCGCGCGGGAACCTCGGACGACGCGTCCTCTCCCACCGGAAGTGACAAGCAGTCGTCATCCAACACCCGGACGACCAAGAAGACGAGCTCTTCCAAGTCGCAAAAGTCCTCCACCCCTCAGAAGCCGGTACAACCTCCTCAGTTCACCCCGCCCATGAACCACGACGACGAGATTCTGTTCAGCCATGGCTATGACGACCGGGAGCGATCCCACTCGCCTACATTTATGTCCTACTCGGCCTACCCCCCACCAGACGAGATGACGGTGTTGGCTCCCTACAACGCGGCGCAACCGTACCACCACCCGATAACCACCAGCGAGGGCTACCCCAACTACATGGCGTCGGCCGTCCCCTGTACGCTACCTCCCATGACGCATTTCAACGATGCGATCAAGCGGGAGACGTACCCCCCTGAGGAGTCCATGTCGTATGTGAACTACGGCTTCGTGCCGGGGATGGATGCCCACGCACCGAATCCGTACGACCACTCGAACCCTCATGTGAGTCATGTGCGCGCTTACTCCCGCCGAGAACCACGTAGCTGATCGGTGTTCCGCTTAGACTCCACCGCTTTCACACTCGTACGACCACTCGGCGAACGGCTCTGAGTCCGGCTACGACTACCCGACCACCCCGCTGTCGATGCCCGGGTCTCCCGGCCTCGGTCACCCGCAGCGGTGATCTAAGCTCGGTCGCGGTATAGACGCCTCATAAAGAGTGAAAGCAAAAAAAGCCAAAAAAAATCTTACCAAAAGACCAAAAAAATGAAACGCGCCGCGCGATCTGGGGACGGAGGAGGACCGCCTAATGCGATATCCGGCAACGGGGCAATTGGCATCGGGACGGGGCATTGACACGAAGGGCAGCATGGACGGGATAGGGAAACATTCACGCGTAACGGGACGGGTTTATGTTTCAGTCCTCGGGAAATGAACTTGGGAAACGCGAGATACCACACACACACTTTTTTCAGGGGTGGGTGGGGGCGAAAGGGACGAAAGGGAAATATATTTTCGTCTTTTGCTGTTTTTTTGTACGGTGCATAACAAAGTCTAAGGGGTTTAAGGGATATCCGGGCAAAGCGTGGTGTTTTTTTTATTACTACTATAACTCGACTTTTTTATACATTCCATCCTCCTTTATTTTACACTTTTACTTGACCTTGCCTATGGTTTTCCTCGGTGAGAGAGAGGAAGAGAACTTGTTGTCGTGATGGTGGTGGTATCCTTTTTTGGAAACAAACCGTTAGATGATTGCATTACAGGGCTCTCCCGAGCTAAAGATAGGTAGCGATATGTAGTGGATAGGTACGCGAATTGGAGTGAAGATTGGCACGAAATGCGATGTCACTTCTCATGAATTGAATGAATTACAAGGAGTTTTGAAAGTAATAACTTGTTATACTACGCTATACTACACTACACCATGTTGACGCAGCTTTCGTATGCGCGGACTTTGCTATTCTCGCCCTTTCGCTTTCCTAGCAACATGGTCCATTGTTTTTTTTTGGCCCCCCTGCGCCTCGTTGCAACGTCCAAAGAACCCGACGGCGCGATAAATCGTTGTCATTAATGCGGCAGGCGCGGAACTGGTTGCGCCTCGTTACGTATAACCCATTTCGTCATTCCACTTTACTAGGTAGGAGTATTTACCTGGGACCCGGCTCCTCACGACCGAGGTCGTATCGAGACGAGAAGGCTGTTGAATTGGATGTTGTTGTCAAGTACATGAATGCTTGTTGGTGTTATGGACGTTGCGGTTCACACATATTACATACTACTACTAACACGACAGCGATGAAGAAAAAAAAATGTTGGAGCTGGGGTGTTGAATGACCAACAAGAAAGAGCCTCACTGAGTACCTAATGCCAAGACAATCTAGCCAAGATGTGATGTCCGGCAATAGGCAATTCAATCTTCACTATTGCTACCCACTAGCGTAAGTACCTACCTGTAACCTAGGACCTAGGTAATTTGGATACTTGAGTCTTGCGGATTTCGCAAAAATTCCTCGGATCGCATACACTACACTAGATACCTAGGACCTAACTACCTAGTAGTAGGTAACCTTACATTGAGAAATGGTAGTTTGGTGGATCTAAACTACAAAAATGTCAAACGAGGTTGAAGTTTCTGCCTCTTGCTTCTCTCTACTCGGTACCTTTTTCAAAGCTTTGCCGGCACGTGTTAGCGATTTGGCTATCCGGTAACCAACGCCAAGCCGAGATCCATCGAATAACCTCACAGAAAGAGCCCGTGGTGCGGTTGTCAAGAAAACAAATGACAGTTTCGACCTGCGCAAGCCCGCGGAGACCATTTTTACAGTTCGCCTTTTCCTTTTTCTTTCCCTCCGCCTTTTTCATTTTTTTTTTTTTACTTCTACTTTTTACTTTTTTTTTTGCACTTGATGTTCATGGCATGTTGCGGATATTGGCGGAGTCTGAGGGGGAAAACTCCGCTGTACGGTACTATAGGGCGAGGCGCACGATCTCGTAGCTGAGCCGCCCACCACACATTGACATGATCGGGCAAACCGGGACCTCAGACCAGAAGTCAATCAATAATCGATATATCATTATGAGACCGAACCCCCCTTTCCACCCCTCCGGGTCCTTTGGCCTGTTCGCGTTGCGCGAAAGCTTGCAATCATGGATGCATCCCATTTACCCAATGCGCCGCACGCGTGGATCTTTTCTTTTTCTGTTTCTTCGCGAACTCGGACTATGGAATTGGTCCGGGGACCGCTATCTGCGTACGTGCGCATGGTCGGCGCGAAGGGTGGGGGGAATGGGATAGGAAGTGGAAGTGCGGGTTATGACTTTTAGGTTCGTCGGAAGGATCGCTACCTCGTAAGGGGGATTTTCGAGAATGCGCCGGGTCGCAAAGTCCGATTTTACTCTAACCGTCGGATTCGGCGGAATAGATAGATATAACTCTGCAGGCTGTAGTTGATATTGGTAATGGGGGTTTACGGATTAGTCACTACGACAAAGTCAAGGTAAGCTGATAAAACTGTAGGCAACTATCTGTATTGTAACTGTAACTGTTGTAAGAATATAGTAGTTAGAGGTAATCGCAATTGGTAACCATAGAATAACATCATCGTCCCGTCGGGTACACGCATGGTCTCGTTTAGTCCCACTCGGTCGGAGTGCTGGATCTACTCATGCTGCTACCCTTCCAGACAGCAGGGGTTCCGAGACACGTCGGATCGTGCAATTATGGTGATCCAACCGAAGAAAAAGGGCACGATCATCAAAAAGAATTAGCACTACATAGTATGTATGTGGTGGCACAGACATTGAAGCGGGAACCAGCATCATCGTACATCGTACATCGTACATGAAAAAGCCCATACAGCTGTACATGACCTCGAAGGGGGAATAAGCAATGGAGATAAGGGGGAGATAAGATTCGGCGACCAACTTCCATTTCTAGGAAAGTGATGTATAATTGACCTCATAGCTGCTTACTTAGCAATAGCTACCTAGCTGGAAGAGTGGAAAGAGAGCTGCAGAGTGGCTGATGTGAATCCAGAAGCCACATCCATGAATGGAGGATTACTACTTCCATACTTCGTAGAACGTATACTGCGTACCTAGTATCCCGTAGCCAGGTAGTACCTACGACTCTTAGTAGTATACTAAAGATAGGTAAGATAGGTAAGTACTACGCTATATCCCCGCATTACAACTTAGAAGCTTGCGGACCTATGGCGGCCGGGAATGTTTCCCCGACCTGCGGCTATTTCCCAATACATTACGCATTACATCTAGAAAGAGGCACAGACATTACCACATACTTCGTATATACCTTACATACTCCGATTATCTCCACCGCATTCCACCTACCACTCCGAACCTAGAAAGTATCCATTAACATCAACCAACATACACCAACATACATATGACTTCCAAGTTTTCAATCGACGATGTCAGTGTGTCGGTGGTGAAGGAGCCAGCGCATACATCGGAATAAATTAAAAGTCTATTGCAGCTTGTCCATACGTCCATACCCTCATGTCCTTCTCCTAACCCACATACCTAGTACCTAACCTAGGTCCTACCTAGACACTACCAATAATCAATAACATATTCGCCGTACTCTAAACGCCACCCGAATACCCGGGTGCGGGTTACCAAGGTGTCTCCTTTTCGTAACGAACCTTGGCGAGATCAAGGTTACGTTAGCACTGAGACCTCTGCCCCGGTACCGTGGATCGACAGCTTCCGTCGAGCGATGTGTGATCAGCTTAAGATATGCGTCTCTGAGCATGTTGGCTGCTGTCAAATGTACAGTTTCAGCAGTTGAGATTCTATGAGATCGACCAACCCGCTAATTAGTTTATCAATAAATCAATACCTATAACTATACTCCTATCAAATACTTGCCTCCCTGAAACTTTAATTCTCTGTCCTTATTTTGCCCCTATTTTGCCCCTATATTAACTTTTAAAAGGCGAATACCCTCAAACTCAATTGCAGCGTTGAAGCTGAACTAGGCTCGCCTGCGTGACTTTGACGTGTCTTGACGTTTTCAGCACTAAAAAGGGATAATATTGAAAAAATACCATGGCCACGAGCGAACCTAATTTCTACCTATTCGGTGGCTACAAGTGAGTTGACGCTTGTCTCCTAGATCTTGAAAGTGCCGAGTCCGGGTCATTTCTAGTCACTTGTCAATTTTCGCCCTTACATTTTGCCCCTATCTGCCGGGTCTAAGTGCCTATCTGGGTATTTGCTGACATTACCCCCCGCAGGTCCTGGAACGAAAACGCTTGGAGCTCCTCAGATGACCGCGTACGCGGGGGCAGGAGCAAAAGCAATCTGGAATTGTCACCGGACCTGAACACGGTCACGTTCTCGGGCACTCTGGATATCAAAACCCTCGGGGGCGCCGGGTTCGCGTCCCAGCGCACCGTCGACCCGCAGAACTGGGACTTGTTCGACTACCAGGGGCTCCGGCTCGGCGTGGGCGCCGCCGATGGCAAGAAGTACACGCTCGTGCTTAAGGACGAGGTGCCTCCTAAGCGCGCGGCGGACGGGCGCGAGGAGAGCACCGTGAGCTGGGAGTTCGACTTCGTGGCCCCTGTCGATGGCGAGGTCAGTGTGCTGTGGAAGGATTTCAGACCCACGTATCGGGGGGTACCGGTACAGGATGCGGAGCCTTTGCGCTTGGACCGTATCAAGCGGATAGGTATATTGATGAGGAGGTGAGTTGCTTTACCTTGCTGGCTTGCGCGGGAGGTCTCTCGTTGCGTTTACTGAGTTTTGCATAGCTTTTTCGGCGCGCAAGAAGGGCCTTTCAAACTAGAGTTGAAGTACATCGCGGCGATAGAACGACCGGACAAGTCGAAATCGACTAAGTTGGACTCTACGTAGGAGAGGGAGATTTACGGGGCTAGGCGGAGTGTTGGCTCCGTTAGTTGTACAGTAAGTAGGCGGAGGCTTCATGGGTTGTGAGTTGTGGCATATGCCATGTAGCTTACGCATCATCGCGTATACTCTAAAAAGGGGGCTCAAATAGGGGGACTATTATCGATTCGATATTGGACTTTGGCAAATGTATAGTTTTGCTGCGGCTCGGCCTCATAGCCACCGGAGGCTTAAAAGTTTTATCATGATCATCCGCGAGGCTACATTTAGGAGTTCGGAGCCTTCCATTAATCGTTCGAAAGGTATTTTTTTATTCTAAAAATTTAACCAGCCCCCTTTGAGACCGAGGAGGTAAAATTCTATGAAACCTCAATTCTGCCTACGACTACCGAACTTTGGAGTGGTGAACCCGTGGTTGGTTACGAGGCGACCAATAAATCGAGTCACCACTTTCGCCTCCTTTGCAACCTTCCTTCTCTAGCCATTTACCTTATTAAACCCTTCACAAGAGTCACGCAATCAGCGGCTCTCGACGCCGTCCTACCCAAGGCTGCCGGTGAACCCGTATGCATCATGCCACAATTCGTATTCCCCGAGCCTCAAGAAGCCAAGCAGCCTAGCGCATTTCATTTACGGTTCGATGTTAATTCCATCCCCAAATGTTACGGCGCTATAATTCGATATCGCTATGAATAATAGCAGCGAGGCATTTTGGCCTTTCTGGCGGTCGAGATATTGCTGGCATGATAACTCCGTGGCCATGAGGTCGAGGCGTCCTATCTCGCCTAGGTAGGTACCTATAGGACGGTTGCGTACGCCATAGGTACCTACTACCTAAAAACAACGGGATAGAGGCATTTGTCATCAGCCTCACCCAGCGCTGACTCACGCCGATTCGTCCGTCGTTTATCCCCGGACCGCTATATTTCTCGCTCTTCTACTAAATTCAGCCCCCAAACTACCGAGTTCATGGTAATATCAAGAAGTCAGAAGGGCATTTTCCAGGTGGCCATCAATGTCTCGGTATGACTCTGAGGAACCATGCATCGGCAGAGGCAAATGCTAGGACCTAGGTAGTAATCAGCCCTATTTCTTATAGACTTTTTTGATACCTATGCCTAAGCAAGATGCTGCCATCTGCCGGTCTGTCAAACCGCTGAACGCGCGCGCCCTTATCGCAGCATTATCCTACCTGCGTCCTCGGTGCCAAACCCCTACCTGACTCGGCAGGATGGGCCGGTGAACTCGAAAAACACGTACAGTATAAGTTTCCAAAGCTTTTTGCAAACGCGACCACGCACACGCACACGCACACGCACACGCCCGCCCGACGCCCTGGCCGTTGGATTATACGTGTACGGGTACGTGCTAGAGGTAGGTGTATGATGCATGCGTGTGTGTGTGTGTGCCCCGCCGGTAGGTAGCTGCCGTGACACTGCATAGACGAAGCTGACGGCCTGCGTCTTGGAACCCGTCATATGACCTCGAACGGACGTCCAAACGCTCCCGTAATTCCCGTTGGGAATATTCGAGACTTGGGGTACTAGGTAGTTTCCGCGGAGCCAGCAATTCCGTTTGTTCGTTTGCTTGCTTGCTTGTTGTATGTCGCCATCGCGGTTATGATTCCGGGGTGTCGACCTATCTGCCAAATCTACCTCTCCATCCCGAGGTCGATGTACGATACGTGGATGGATACGTAGGTGCTGGTGATGGTGATATTTGCCCAATCCTACCTGGGAAAGTCGTTCGTCGTCCTACGTTACGAGCGCCGTTATACCTAGGGAGCCTGCTGGATCTAGGTGCGTGGATGGTCGATCAGCCCTACCCGAGCGCCCGACAACGACGCGAAAATGTTGTGCTGATGACCCAGGTACGTAGCCCGTATTAAAGACAAAGTGAATAAATTTCCGGGAGCTATTCGCCGATCGTATCTAGTTTGTCAGTCCACATGGGCTGCTACATAAGACAAGATACATAATACATACCTACGCATATTATCACATACCTAAACGACATATTATACATATACCTACATACCTATACATACTACATCCATATACCTAGAAGCAAGCAAACCAAAACAAAACAAAACATGCACACATCATGTGCATGAAAGCTCTCGCAGCCAAGGTTCTAGCCCGTGCTGAGACCATTCTCGAAACGAACATGCAGCCGCAAGTTAATGCCCGTCGCCGTCGAAACGGGGTTACAAATGTCGAAAGGAACCCCTCGCTCCAAGATCAGCCAAGCCACTTTCGCCAACGCGTTTTTTTTTCTCGCTACCGGTTCTCCTCGGCGCCCCTCGGGGCTGCAGCTTGCATTCGCTACGTGTTACGAGCTGCCCCTACGCATACGTCAAATCACACTACCCCGTCTTTCCACGCTCGAGGGCGGCTTGTACTATACATTCTCGTCTGCGAATGTCGATGTAGACTTTGATACATGCTGGACAGGAGGGAGGTAGGTAGGTAGGTTGCGTGCGAAGGACCCAGGATGTTGGATAGGGGCAAGCCTTCGATCTCGGGCGTTCGGCCTGCGGGATACACACCCACCCATCCACCCATACATACATATCCAACCCGCCAATCCACCTACGTAACGTCGTCTTGCCTCGAGTACGTATTATACGTACCAAGGACCGTCTTGCCAAGCACGAACATAGTAGCTGCTCGTTGGTCGCTTCGTTTCATAAGTCCCGTACCTTCGCATCGTTCCAAGTGCCAATCCTTCGGGCCCAGCGCTCGGTCAGCTCGGTGTGTGAGCACTACTTAGGTATATAAGATGTGCTGCTATCCCAACTCCAGCTCGTGCGGCCGCTCTTGCATTTCCTATCTCCCATGCCACAGCACGCCACACACGAATCTATTTAGTATAGGCACGCTAATCATATACCCAAAACTTACTAGACTTGCATGGTATGCATAAATATGTAGGTAGGTAGGTAGCATAGGTAAGTAGATAGGTACCTATCAGCACAAGCTAACCCGAATACCAAGTTTCCCAACTCCTCGGAGCCCAAGAGCGCGGGACATAATGAGTGCTGACTGAGTAAGCCGCAGCGCGCGCAAGAACTCCCCCGCCAGAGAAAGGCGCCGAGTAAAGTGACAGGAGTGCAGAGTAGGTACCTAAGGTCTTCGAATGCACGTAAGCTTGCGTCTCTAGACCCCGTCCCATGAGCTGTTTCGTGGGGGTAAGCAAGCAAGCAAGTCGCCATACCGTTGATCTCCAGTACCTACCCAGCAATCCGGCTATCCAGCTCCCCGGTGGCTACCTACTAACCTTAGGTAGGCAGGGTAAGGTACAATACGTAGGTAGGTACCCAGATAAGTAGGTCCTCGCCGTGCAGATAGATGTAAGCCCTAAGCGGGATCCTCTTACCTGACCTTACCTTAGCTGCTTACCTAGACGAGTAGGTAGCGAGGTAGATCTGTGTGAAGAATATCGTATCTACGTAAGATATCTATTTCAACCTATGTTGGTGTCATCCATCAAAAAAGATGGGTTATATAGGAGGTAGGTATGTAGGTATGTTAGACTAGTAGGCTATCTACCTCTTCCTAGGACTTACCGACGGTCAACTTGCGATGCGCCTTGAGCACTTAAAGCAGTCACCTGCATGGATACGAAACCGAGTGGCTTTGCGGCTGAGCATAGGTAGTCTCTACCTGGTATTCACACGGCCAATGAAATCGATAGTAGTTTCTGCTTCTGCAATTCTTGAGATTGGAATTTGCCAAGACCTCTAAGGACCTCTTAGAGGTCGCTAGTCGCGCATGCTGAGCCGTAATTTTTTTTGGCGATGCTTGAAGGGCGGACCTTCAGTTCTCGTATGTGTAAAAACGTACCTCTAACTTCACAGGTACTCGCGATTGGACCAATAAAGTAGGTAAGTAATTACTTGTATTTTGAGTATTGAGATCATCCGAAGCGCCGTCTCAAGCCTGTCGCACTCCGACATGCTAGGTAAGTCATAATCTGTCTTCCCCAATGACCCGGCACCCCTCCCCATCTCCCGCAACCCCGTCCCGAACCTTCGGGACGGGGACGACCGGAAGCGACGGGATGGCGTATGAAGCACGGGTAGTGACGCGCAGAAGCAGCAGCAGCAATAGCAGGTTACGAACCTTACCTACCTAGTACCTACCCCCATCTACTAATCAGGGCGGTCCCAAACGCGGCTGAGGTCATATTGTCGACGTTTTTGCTTTTGCAATACGATGTATCTTCCCGGAGTCGTAACCTACCTCATCTACGCATGAAACGATGAGCGGCACGCGGCACGGTACGGTATAATTAGGAGGGTAGATGACAGAAGATATGTCAAGCCTCGTGGGACGTTGTCGTTCTACATCTACGATTTGATGTCAACCTAGACAACAGGTAGGCATTCAGCACTGCTCATATAAGTAAAGCATGATTTAGAGGACGAGGAAACCTTATGTTGAACACGGGACGACGTGTTGTATCCCGCGGTAATGAGTTTGCTTTTGGTAATATCTTGTCTTTATTGATTCCGGGCGGGTCTAAACTTGGAGCTTTCGGCTAGAAACGCAGCCCGCAAACATTGATTTGCCTGGAATGTGACAGATATGCAGCAATAAGCAATCGCTTTAATTATATACTATAGGTTCGTCGGTACTGTTGCGCCGCTGTGTTGCGCGCCTGATGCACAAGCAAAAACTATCAAGTTGACCCTGTTCCTCCTCTATCATCTCCGAAAGCGCCGGCATACGAACCCCCAAAGTCCATTTCTACCGGTTGGACCATAAAGCACGTTCCCTCTTACCCAGAACGCCTCGTGGAATTTTTTTGAGCCGGACCATGTCCCTCATATGTATATATATATGTAACGATCCCGCACGTAGCGTAAAGTGAGGATAGGATAGGATATTTGAATGGTATATGTAGCAAAGAAGTTATAGTGTAAAGTGGATGAATGTTAAGATGATATGTAAGCTACGTGGAATTAGTGATCGTCAATGTCATCAATACATGACCCCCGCTATTCGAACCGTGATTCTCGGACCGTCGTATAGGTTACGGATAAATGGGCGATGTGCGGGATATATAAGTAGATCTTCGTATCGCCAAACAGGCGGGGGACTCAGCCCGATTAAATGTAAATATAAAAATTGGAACCTTAGATTTAAATAGGTTTAAGCAATGATTGTTTTGATCATGACTTCGGGGAGTTTTTCTTTTGTTGAAACTTCCGAATCGGTTGAATCAGTTGAGAACTCTTGCTCGTTCTCGCTCTCGCTCACTATAGCTTAATTAATTAGTTGGTGCTTGTGTCTCGACAATATGAGGGATATTTAGGTGGTGAGGTTGGATGAGAACTCACTACTTCCATAGCCGGTATCAGTATCAAGGTTCATCCCCATAACACCACGAGTTACGGTTAAACAACGTTCAACCATTTGATGTCTTATTTCCGGCTCTAGCCCGCAGTCCTTTCCGGTCCAGATTCTCAGTGTTCCTGAAAGGCGTTCAAGCGTGTCACTGCATGCTTCAGCTGCGAATTCGTGGCCTGCGAGTCTGTCCATTAACTTGAAGGTCGCCGTATAACCTAACAATCCCATGTCACAAACAGGGTGAATCTGATCAATCACAGCATAGATATCGACGGGCTCCTCGGGTGGAGAGAATTTTTGGAGGTGTGCGATTGCCATGGCACAAAGGAGGGAAGTGCGCATTTCGTTGGTCATTACGAGCGAGGGTGGAAGAGACTTAATCGGGGTGGGAGGTGGCGATGGGGTAGCACAAGTCGGGCTACCGGCGGGGCTGTTGGATGAAGAGAGCACTGGAGTGACAGGACCAATCGCCTGCAACGCGGCCGAAATATTCATGCTTCGTTTCTCTTCGACGAGCAACGCGCGAGCAACCAAAGCACGGTTTTGAGCGATGGATCCAATTGGGGCAGTCCTGATCGCCAAAGAAATTTCATCTTCGACTTGCTGGACTGCTTCTACATCTTCCTCATCTTTAATCAGGAGAGTCTTCGTAAGGGCACCTTGCAATGTGATATTAGACCACCAAGCCGCGACTGCGTCCATTGGCGAGCGAATCGCTACGTCATCAACAACAGTATCCATACCATCGGTGATCCCGATGGCGTTGTGATCGGTGGGGCGATTCCAAGCAAGGTTATGCACTCTCTGGACGATGCTTTGGTCTAAGACAGCATCGCAATCATGCTCGAGAAGGGCGGCTAGATGGTCTGGGAGATCATCGTCGGATTGTTCTTGGCCGCCGCGTCGAAGCTGTGTTAAGAGTCTGTGTAGTTGCTTCGCTTCGTTCCATTTTGATCTGGCTAGCTTGGACGCCAAGGTATTGAGGATACCAATCTGCATGCCAGAGAGGCCAACTTCCCACAAGAGGACACGAATATGAAGAGCCTTGAGCATCAATCGCAGCGGGGTTGTAGGGAGAGTTCCAGAAGCAAGCAGAGTTAACGTGAGTCGGCTCTTGCTAATTTCCACATCTCCTCCGGCAAGCTGAGCGTCTAGCGCGATCGCCCAAGCCTTGACCCGAGCAAGCTCCTGGTCTTCGGTGAGTCCTGTCAGCATCTGGTAGCCGTGGATTCCGATGAGATTCCGAAGACTCAGCTTTGCCGTCTTTAAACAAAGAGCGGCGGCCTCGAGAAAAAAGTTGTGACGGGGAACCCAGACGGTTTGGATAGCGGTGAGCCATGCTTGGCGGCGCACATGGATTGGAGAGGCCAAAGACGGTACCGCTTTTAGAGATACCTGCTTTTGCTTAAGACCATCCATGCCGGGTGCCCCGCGCTCAGCAATTGTAGAAACAAATACCCATCCGAGACAGCAGAGTAGCAATACGATCCTAATCGAGTATAGCACCTGGGAACCGTGAATGCTATAGCCCATAAAATCAACACTTAGTGAAGACGTGAGGAACCTGAGGAGTTGTATGGGGAGGGCGAAAAGGCCGCGTCCCTCCGGTGTCTCGTTGCTTTGCTCGTTCTCCCGAACGGCTTCCAGAAGCATTAATCCTGCTAAAGAGCCGACCATCAATTTTCCGAAGTAGGGACCAGCATTTTGCCAGCCTCTTGCTTGCATATGATGTTGCTGTTGTTGGATTTGTTGTTGGCGTATCATAGCGGGGTTACCTCTGAAAGGTTGTTGCGGGACCGGGTATGGTTGATTTGTCGCCAACTGAGCGGCAATAATGCGTTTCATATCATCCGGAACTTGAATCATGCCTTGCGGATCGGGGCGACCCGGAGTGTTTATTGACGAGTTCGCATAGCCATTAGGTTCATGCGAGTATTGTATTGGCGTCGATGGTGCTCCCTGTTGTAACGGGCTTACCGCTCCATTCATCGCGCCAGCCATAAACAACTTTTCGAAGGCAGCTATTCGTTGCGACATGGCCGAATTCTCATCGATGAGTCGGAGATTTCTCTTCTCTAAATGTCGGATATATTCGGTAGCCTTGCTTAAAACCTGTACAGAATTTAGTTAAAAGACAGTAGAGTGGAATGCGATAGGAGACGCACTGTCGCCTTATTCAGCTTATGCGCCGGCGTCAGGCCGTGTAACTCCTCCCTGTCTTCTGTCGTGTCTTCTCCTCGAGCGCTCTTTGACATGATACGCAGACTCGGTACGCTGTCTCGTAAAGCCGCTATCTTATCGTTAAGATTAGTGCGGTACCTCTTTTCTATCATATTATGCGCCGTTTTCTTCACCGGTTGGTGGCTATCGAGATCATCATCATCATCATCATCGTCAACATCTATCGAGGACTTTCGCTTGCGACTATTGGATTTAGACGATAGGCTCTGATCTTCGGGCGACGATATGGAAGATGATTTGTATATGGGACCAGCAGAATCGGGACTTGCTTCGCTCTTCGGGGACCGGTAGTGAATCTGCGCGGGCATAGCAATACTTTGCAGTTTCTGCCGTTGTTCCTCCGTCAAGCCTCGGGGACCGGCACCATTCAGTCGAACTTGAAGAGTCGTCGTGGGTCCTACTGGACCTGCTGTCGGAAGCGGATTCGACGGGCCGTTTGCGAGGGAAGACGGGACAACCGCAGTAGATGGCTGCGGCGCCGACACCTGGGGTTGCGGTGGTAAGCCATCAACGAGATCTGATTGCGGGCCCAAGTTCCAATCATCTTGGTAAAAGTTATTAGTGTCGTATGTGTCGTATGGAGGAGTGTCTTGAAAGGTCCAATTAGGATCGCTGTAAAATTGTTGGTTGGCGTTGGTTTCGGTCAAGGCTGCGTCCCCGTTGCTCGGGTTGTTATCTTGGTAATACGGGCCGTTTTCATCAAGACCAAAGAGGTCGGAAGCTTCTTGCTGATCGGACATTTTGGTGGCACTGATGCTGGTACGATCATGAGATGCAAATATGGTTCGACATCAGCAGGCACCACAGCAAGTTCCTTCAGCCGCTGACTTCCAGACAATCCGGGCAACCCAGGTCAGGACAAGCGAAAGGAGGGGGTTTGCATAAGGCGGGAACAGAGCAGGGGGTTAATCGTCGCTGATGACCTGATCGTACGGCCTAGAATGGTAAAGGGCTAGAATAGTATCTATGGATGAATAGAAAATGGTTGGCTGGCCTGGTGGGCTCACGCGATCGATTGTCGATACTATGTATATAAAAGTCTGGATGGGGAAGGCGATGGAAAGTGAGAATAAAATGTGGTTGTAATTTTAGATTTTAGATTTCGCGACAACAAATTTCCCAACTTGCCCAGGTTTGTTCGGGTATGCGTACCTGGGTATGTGCGTATGGAAAAAAAATAAAGCGTGAAACAGGGACGGGCAAAAATGGGCGAAATGGAAAAAGAATTGACGAAAAGCGAAAAGGTCGCTATGTGACGCCAAGACACCCCCGTTTAAAAAAACAACTCCCGCGGATTTCACTGGTTCTAGGTTGAGAAATTGGGCGGAGAAGGGGGAGAAAAAAAAGAGAGGAGTTCCTTAGATTAGTACGCACGGCGTATTGGCGTATTGGCGTATGTGCGTATGTAACTAGGGAAAAGGTTTTGGTAGGTCTGATGTGTTTGACTGAGTAGAAGGTGCAGAAGATGGTGGCAGATTGTTGCAGATGTTGCAGATTGAATGTGGTATAGGGATGTATAGGATGTATAGGGATGGGATGCAATGGATGTCCACTATTCCAGTCTCCAGTATCCTGTGTATGTGGTAATTATGGTAATGTAGTAAGTAAGGTGTGGTAATAGTCTGTAGATAGGTAATAGGTAGACGTCAATTTTCTGCTTTTGCTTCTGCTTGACTTTGCTTGACTCTAGCTTTGCTTTGCTTTGCTCTCTCTTTGGCCTGTTCCTTGTTTGCTACACCAACGCCCTCGTCTTCCACTCTACAGCCGTACCCTTCCCTAATCTCTCGAACCAAACCCGACGGGAAGGGGACGAAAGCAGCAATAAAGCTAGACAGCCAGACAACCTAGGTAAACAACCAGCTTAAACAAGCTGCTTGTTACTAGGCTGACACCTTGCCTTTCGTCGCACTCACACGGCGATATTTGGAGATTTGGCTCTTCCGAGATCTTGGGATCCGATAGGCGGGAGTGTCAACGAGGCGCGAAAAATCCAATTGCGAGAGTGAAAAAAGACGGGGGATTTCTTGATGGAGGCTTGAGGACTTGAGAGAATCATACGATGGGTGGATGAGTTTAGTTAGAAGAATCATGGGTGCGGATTAGATATCGATCGGGCTTAATCGAGACGCTCGGACCATTAATTGATTAATGTGGAGCTAAAAGGCGGGTCTTTGACTCTTTGGCGACTCTTTTGGCGACTCTTCCTGCCCTTCCTGCTACTTCCTGCTAGCTCTTCCTGCTACTTCCTACGCAGTAATACGTAATAACTCTTGCAAGTTGCAAGTCTTGCCTGCTACATATTGGAAGATCTTCGGCTTAGCCGTCGAGACCATTTCTATTGGTTAGGGAAGTTATGACCCACGTGTCACTAGCCACTGATAACTCGCCAGGCTCGCCAATTCTTCTCCATTTAGTATGAGTTCCAGCCACTCTTGCCCATTTTGCCTCGAGTACTTTACTGGCATCCATGAATACAGTTCATTGTTCATTGTACCTACTCTACATAGCACGCATTCATGTAGCACAAGAACTCAGAAACATTACAATGTAGGATACTACTGCGTGGTAAGGGGAAAAAATGAAGGGACTAGGTTAGGACCAGGGCATAACTTAGACTGCTTAGACTGCTCAAACTGCTCAAACTGCTCAAACTGCTCAAACTGCTCAGGCTGCCTTAAGTTTTCCGGGTACGCACCGATTACGTCCGTACCTCTTAGCCGGTAAGCAGGTGATGAGATACATAACAGATTTTTACAGGCTGTGTTACCTTTCAAGGGTTTCTAGGGGATTTTTTACGCATTCATGCTCATGATTATGAACGGGTGGCTGCTTTCTAGTGCTATACCGATATTGCTTATATTGATTAATAGTCCCAATGTCTGGTACAACTACCACTTTCCTTTCCCACCGACACCGACACCGACTCCTTTTCCGACTCGAGTCTCTTACTCCTAGTCACTTTTGTTGGGCAATTTGGGCAATAAGAAGCCAGTCGTCATCGATGATGGACGGGCTTGTGGACGGCTTGGATCCGTACTTTCTATTTACCAGGTTTTCCATGTATCCGAGGCTTCCTCTAGCCAATCAAGCATCGAGAACGCCACATAATAAGTGTGAGCGGAACAGATAGTCCTTGCCAGATCCACATCGATGAGAAGCGGTTTAGTCTTCCGTTATGCCGTTCTGTCGCTCTGGCATTGTTCCTTATAAAACCTAGCAAATCTAGCTCGTCTTGCTTGCCTCACTTGGATATCTACATAGTCACATGCACGCGCTGCCTTAGATCCGTGGATTTCAAAACTACGAAGAGAACAACATGGTAAGACTGCATGACTAGTACGACAAATTTTCGACATAGTATTCAATGGCGAGCCCCGAAGTAGTAGAAGAGAAGCAACCATTGGTTGAGGTATATAATTGAAACTTTCGACGTTAAATTAACTCCTTCAAAGAGTCTCTCCAAGTGGCCAAGTGGTATAATAGAATTATAAACAAGTAAATAGGTAAAAGAAGCTTTGAGGCCAGATGTAGGAATATCCTATCTTATCCTATCCCATCCCATCCCTCTACATAGTACGTCATTCGTCACATTTTGAAACACGAGCCCATGTAGAAAACGCCGGGAAACAGGCTCAGACCAGGGTGAGCCCTACGAGAACTTTCATTGCAATCATTGCCAATCATGCCAACCATTGCAACCATTAGCAAACCGATAAACACGTTAACCCCTGTCTACCACATTTCGTCATCGCTCTTCACCATCTCCATGGTTGGTGTCTTGGGTTGTAACTGCTTCATCCTCTTCCGGTCTGCCTTGGTCACCAACGATGGCGTGATGGGAACCACCGGTGAAAATGGTTGATACGGAGTGTAAGGCACTGGTGCGCCTGTCCAGGGAGTCCGTAATCCTGACGGTGATAGAGGCATCGTCCTCTCGAACGTTGTCTGCTTGGTTGTCTGTGCGGAAGGCGAGCTCAGGGCGGGCTCGTAAGCTCGTAGCGGAAGTGTCCCACCAGTTCGCACGGCTGACGGCGCATTGGGTCGCGAGAAGGACTGCTCTGACCGGGGTGAGGTTGGAAACGTTGCACCAGGCTTTGGGGACGCTGGTAGGGAAGGGAATCTGTTCACCCCTGGCTTTGGCGACGAAGGTAAGCCAACAAGCGGCGCCGTGGAACGGTCCGAAATAGCTGAGACGGCGGAGACGGGGTCAGGCTCTGTATATTGCGAGTTATTGCGCATATGACCCAACCGCTCGTCAATACTCTGTGTGCTCTCTGGCGAGATATCTGGGGGAGTGATGGGCGCCATCGACGGGTGCTGCCGACTGGCCCGTGCATACGGAACCTGATCTGTTGGAATCGGGGGCGGGGATGCAGGTGCGTAATGACGAGGAGGAATCGAGCTCATTTCCTCTTCTTCGTGGCGTGGAAAGGTACCTGACATCGGTGTCATGATTGGCGACGAAATACTAATACCTTTCACATTCTTCTTTCGAGGAGACTTAAAAGCAGACAAGATAGAAGAAGCTCTGGATTGAGGCTTCTCTGCCCCAGCTTGAAGATCTAGGCTTGCGGGCTTGTTCTTGCCCCTCTTTAGGATACCCTGCTTTGGAGGTTGCTGTTGGGACGGCAGCGGTGCCGGGGGTTGGTCTAAGGTAATACCTGCTTCCTTCGCGGCCTCCTGCTCCATCACGAGCCTATACATCTCTTCTAACTGTTGTTGCGCCATTTCGCGATCTGCTGCTACGACTCGTGGGTCGACTAATGGATTGACACCAAGGGTACTGGTAGAATGAAGCGATGGAACAATGTAAGGGCTTGTTGGGCTTGTCGGCCCTGTTGCGGATAACGGTGTTGGAGGTGTCGGGTACGAGAAATTCTTGATAGGTGACTTGGGCGGATCAAGGCCGTATTGAGGATTTTGAGCACCTGCAAGTTGAGGTGGCTGAAAAGCGAATGTATAATATGGGTACTGGTTGTCAAGGTCTTCTTCTCCGGCTGAGAGGTGTTCGCGACGTTTCTTCGCTAAGATAAGAAGAAGAGCAGCAACTACAACGAGTGAAAAAGCATATGATCCAACTATGCCACCAATCTGCGCGGGAAGGTATTTCGTATTTCTCAAGGCTCCAGCCGAGAGTGAAGGGCCGTCTTCCGCTGACGGCGACGGATCGTAGTAATTGCTGTGAAGGTCTTGTATCACACCGGCAGAACAAAAAGGAGGGAATGAAGAGAAAAACAGAAGTAGCACAAACTGAAGCGAGGAATGCTTGCTATAAAGCACCAGTTGCATTGTGTGTGACCCGGATCGTCATGAAATGATACTATATCCCGACTCCTTAGTCAAACCTCCTGACGGATCAATCGAAACACATCCTGATGGAGATTTGGCAAGGTCAGACACAAAGTCGGGAGGACAAAGGGTATATAGCGGCTGGTGATGTTCGGCAGTGTATCGAAGTGGACCGAAATCCGCAATGCTAACATGCGAACTTTGGCGCTTGTGGTGTGAACTGGCCTCTCACTCGTCGACCGCTTCTAGGTACTTGGCTTTTTGCATGACCGGCCCCAGGGAAAACGCCCAGTGAGGGTGATAGATTGCCAAATTCATCTTTGCAAATGGTAATGGTTGATGCCGTTCTTCCCATTCTGGTTGGATAAGAACATCGGAACGACAGGGAGTTAAGCGCCAACTACCCGAAAGTCGAACATGATTGGCGGTCAACTTCCACAACATCAGCGACCCCGCCGCCACTCTCACCTTTCCCCCTGCGCTTCTGCAGGTCACTCTGCCTCTACGACCGCCGATTGGTCCAATCCATCTCTACCGACAGAGGCGTGGTTGGACCCCAACTACGACGATAGCATACAGGCATCGCGTAGAGGGGGGTTTACTGTTGGCACTAGCGAGGGAAAATGGTGATTGTTTGCTCTAGCCATAGCGACCAAGCCTTAAACGTCGTTGATAAAAAGTGCTAGCCATTCCTCTTTTAATCTCGTCACATCCTCCAACTTATCAGATCTCAGTGACGACGACGGTACCAATGTGACTTTGCAAATGTTTTGCGAAGTGATGAGCGAAAACGCCTCTCGAATGATAATATCCCTTGCTACATAGTACCGATAATACCGACGATACCGATGAATGTAAGTGATGGGAAGATGAACGGCGGCAAGGAAATCACATCATTATGCGGAACGTTTCTCTTAAGATCTCTGTTATTATCCTCGATAACCTAAAAAACTCCCCGGTGGGAAGAAACGATTGTTCCTCACAGACCTTGTTCATCGAAGCTAGGATTGGCTGATTGTTTCGAATATGAATTGGAGATGATAATAATACATAATAATGCAACTGGAGATGATGATTTCGTTGTGTGATTTCGGATCCGGGATTACTAAAGCGTACGAAATACGAAATGCTAGGTCAGTGCTACATAGGTACTACTACTATGTAGTATGTACCCCTTGCCTGAACACGTAAGCCATCAATTAGTTTCATTGGCTGTAAGTTCGAGTTACACGTCCATGGATCTTTTGGAAACAGCAAACTCTATTACGCAGTATATTTAGATGCGCTTTAGAAATATGACAAGAGCGGCTCATTCGTCTCAGGAAATTGCTACGCACTTTGTAAATATGAGCCAATAAAGTCATGTATTGGTACGGAATTGAAGATCTGGTCACCTGACCTGGCGCTCTGCAAGTGACACATCCATCGGTTCCTAAAATGCCCGATCTAGTAAAAACAGCCCCTGCCAGCTGGTCGCGTCTTTCCCCTTCACCCTTGTAAGTTGTAAGTACGCGTTTACCCACTTCTTAACCCCTGCCATGTTATTGATGACGGCGACGAACTATGACTTTGCTGATGGTTCGTCCTTTTTTTTTGAATTATTTCCTCAACGAACGAGACGAGAAATTGCAGTCATGTCTAGTCCTAGTAGCAATGATTTATTAAGATCATTGAACCAGGCACAGTCTCGTGCTGTCACCTCTCAGGCATCCACTGTCGCTATTTTGGCTGGTCCCGGAAGTGGCAAGACTCACACACTCACAATCCGAGTCGTTTGGCTTATCGATCATGTTGGCATCCGACCGCGCGACGTCATTGTCGCGACGTTCACCGTCAAGGCAGCCAATGAAATGAAATTCCGTCTCGGTCAGGCACTTGGAGATGGACGCGAAAAGAGTATCATACTCGGAACCTTTCACAGCATCGCTCGCAAATATTTGGCTATATATGGCAAACGTATCGGGCTGGACCCCAAGTTTGGTATCGCGGATGACTCCGATTCGAGGGCTATTCTCAAGCGCATATGCAAGAGATTAAGAGATCAGCTCGACCCCGCTGCTGCTCGTGACTGGATCAGTAAACGCAAAGCAAAGGGAACATCCGACGAGAAGCAAACGAAAGGCAAAGGTGACAATGTCATGAAGTCCCAAATAATGGAGGAATGTTTCCAAGAGTACCAAACCCATTTGGAACGGTCGAATCTGCTCGATTACGATGATCTTCTTATTCGCTGCGTTGATCTGCTTCGTCAATACCCAGATTGTGTTAAGAACATCCAGACTGTCTTGATCGACGAGTATCAAGATACAAACGGTGTCCAGTATGATCTGATGAAACTTTTCGCTCAGAAGAATCGGCGGATAACGATAGTTGGTGATCCGGATCAGAGCATCTACGGCTGGCGATCGGCAGAAATAAGAAATCTCCATCGCCTGCTTCGTGATTTTCCCGGCACCGACGAAATATCCCTAGAGGAAAACTATAGATCGTCGAGCTCCATTCTCGATGTATCTTTGAAAGTTATCCAACAAGATAAGGAGAGATACAAGAAAGCCTTGTTGCCCGTTCACGCTAGAGGTACTCGGCCCGTCCTTCGGATGTTGAAGAATCCTATGATTGAAGCAGAGTGGATTGTTTCAGAGATCAAGCGAATCAGGATAATGTCCGGCAATATGGTGAAAACTGACGATATCGCCATATTGCTTCGGTCGGCCGCGCTATCAAGGCACATTGAATCCGCGCTCGGCAGAGAAGGGATACCTTACAGGATGGTCGGCGGTTTCAAGTTCTACGAACGAGCCGAAATCAAGATAATCTTGGACTACTTGCGGGTTGTTCATCAGCCTGATAACAACGACGCGCTTGCGCGCATCATAAACGTTCCGAGGCGAGGTGTCGGTGACGTCACTATAGCATCTCTATTAGAAGAAGCCGAACGCAATGCTATGAGTCTCTGGCAATTACTTGACAAACATTTCAAGGGCACTCGAAAGGCAACGACGACTATTAGACCACAGACAGAACAGAAGCTCCGCGGGGGCTTTTTCAAGCTAATTCACAATTTGCGGGATAAGCTACGACCAGAAAATGGCGACCCCGCTGGATTGGTCGACGTCATCATACAGCTGCTCAAAGACCTTCGATTCGAGAGATATTTAGCAGAGGCACATGGTCCGGGATGGGAACTACGATGGGCAAACGTTGAAGAATTCGTGAACCTAGTCAAGGAGTTCATGCATCAGGATAAGCCAGAAGAGGACCTACTTCCACTTCTCGAAGATACTACACAAATGCCGGATGATGACATACTAGCACGATTCTTAGCTAATGTTTCGCTGGCGGCTGATAAACAGACCGATGAAAAAGATAAGGAAACAAAACCTCAAGTTGTAGTTTCTACAATACATGCTGCCAAGGGCCTAGAGTGGCCCGTCGTCTTTATTCCTGCGGTCTACGATGGATCTATTCCGCATCTGCGATCTGAGGATAGGGCTGAGGAACGACGCCTCCTATATGTGGCAATGACTCGAGCTCAAGTCCTACTTTACCTAAGCTGCCCCCAGAACAAGTTGGGTAGCCAAGAAAACACCAAACTGTCTCCTTTCATTCAGGAGCTATCGTCTTCAAACTTCCTCAAAAGAGGACCGTCGTTCGACCGATCGGTAATGACGGAAATAGCCAGGATACTGCAGAGAGATCTTCCCTCAGAAGACGTTATATACAAGGATATACCTGCGATGACACCCGTAGAGGACAACATCTACGCACTCGACCCAAGCCAAAATGGAGAGTCCTCGAATACGGCGCGAAACCAAGGCCAAAACCAACGTTTCGATCAGCGTCCAGGGCAGAATAAACGACAAAAAACTAGCCACCCTAGTGTTAAAGTAGATGAGAAATCAGTCGAAGGCTGGGCAGCCCCTTACCAAACGACGATGCAAAGGTCTGCTTCATTTACAGTGCCGCAAGCTCCACAGTCGGGTTTTACCACAGCCGGGGCTCACATGGCGAACGTTGCCGCTGCTGAAGCTGCAAAACCTGCGCCCAAGCCCCAGGGGGCGGCACGGAGAAGGCCCCCAACCAACCAAGCCCCTTCACAGAGGAGTTTGGTAGGGTACGGGTACAACATAACGAACCACGATAAATCCAAGCAAGCCGAGGAAACATTAGCCCCGGCAATCTCAAAACTTCGAAACGCCCCTCGCCCCTACGACATCCCGCGCGGCCGTGGGCAACTGACAAGACACGTCTCTCTACCCTCCTCACTCGACAACATCCAGCCAGCAAAGCCGCCTCCGACCATCGCGCCCGACCTAGCGAACCACAAGCTCGGCTCCTCCAAACTGTCCACCAGACCCACCAACACGACCTACACGTCAACGCAGACAACGACGCCCCAAGAACAACAACAACAGCCGCAGCTCCCATCCAAACCGAAACAATACGCCTGCTTCTCTAGCTCCCCCAGCAAACCGCACCCGGACGAAGTAAAATCCGACGCCGGAGCAGAGAAAGAGAACGAAGAGCTGCCGGACGAGCCGACGCGGCCGGCTCGGAGCTTCCACGCGACGACGGTGAACAATGGACCGAAGGTCGAGTGGAGGGGCGGCAACAGCGTGCAGAGGCCGGATAAGCTAGGGCGGAGCGGGATCGCGCCGATGGATCCGTTGAAGAAGCCTTTCAAGTTGACTGTGAAGAGGCCGCCTGAGTGATGCTACGCAGGAGGTATAGAGTTATATGTAGATAAGTAATGAAATGAGAAATGAGTGGCTACGCGATGCACGTTGTAGTCAAACCGAAAAACATAATTAATATCAATACACTTGGAAAACTACCTTCTAACGATGTGTCCATTTCCAATCATACAATCATGAGTTATTGATTAAGGTAAGGTTCATATACCGACGGCGGCCAAGTAGTGATGAGATATACTATGCATATGTACCAATCCCCGCGGTCTATCATCACCATCGCCCATAAACCGCAAGTAGCTAGCTATAAGCAAGTCTCCTAACATTATTATTTCCTTCATCCCCCCTCCACACCTAAGTCCTAATTCCCCAACCTTAGGTACCATTCCCCCATCCACATCCTCCCCATTTTCTACGAAAGCGTATAACTCCCACTAACCCCCTCAAAAGCCGTAATAGCGCCCCCGATCAACGCCTTACTATCGCCAAAATACCTCGTGCGATAAACCCCCGGCACGTCATCGTCGCTAGTCTCCCAACTAATCGTGACGGTGCTATACCCCAGCACGGAATCCGTGCGCGTCCACGTGTACACCAATCCCCAATCCTGATCATCGCGCACCTGTGTCCAGTTCCCGGAACTGCTATCTTGTTTCTCGATCGCCGCGAAGGTGCCCTCGAGACGGAGGTTATTCCGCGGGTTCGCCGCGACGAAAGTCGCGTTGACGACGGCGCCGCGCGCGTACTTAGACGCAGGCTGCACCGTCACGTCGCCGAAGGACTTTCCCGGCGGTGCGTTGTCCTGCACGACGCCGGTGATGAAGCTTAAGCTCGCGTTCCTGTTGTCCGGGGGTGTTGGGCCCGGGTCCGGCGAGGATGTGGAGTCGTGCGCGAGGTACTGGATCGCGCCGACGGTTAGGTTGATATATGCGGGTAGTTCCCACTGTCCGAATAGCGTGCTCGCGCCCTCGTATCGCTGGACCCCGTACTCTTCGGGCGTGGCTAGGTAGTGCGCGTACGTGTTCGCGGGGCCGCCTAGCACGACTCTAGGTTCGGCGTCGGTGCCCGTGATATCGGACGTAGCTGCGTTTTTCACTGCAGCGCGCCAGCGGCGCCCGGACATGGTTGTCGCCTCGCTAGGGCTGACAATGATAACAAACTGGCCGACGCGCAGGAGTTGCACATCAATAATGTTAGGACTCCATGCGTACGGCGCCGTCATCTCACCCACGTCAAGGAGCACTGGTTTCGGGTTCTGGCATGCTTGTTGCTGTGGGGTGGGTGCGTGAAGTAGATCTTTGACGAATTCCCATAAGGGGCTTGCGCTGGGCTCCCCCGAGTCTGCTTGTGTGAAATCGAAGGCACCGGGGCCGTCGGTCGTACCGGCCGCGAAGGAGTAGCCGAGGGCGGCGGGACACGTCTGTACTGTGGTTCCGTTGTCGAGCTCGAAGTTCCAGAAGGACATGTTGTGGTAGTAATGGAAGGACTTTACAGTCGAGCCGACGACTGCGGTACCGGATGAATCGAGTGAATCCTAATAAGATGTAAGCATTAATTATATATATACCTATATATATATAGTGAGCGACTTACATAGACTGAACGAGCACCGTTGTATTGGCGCTTTCCGATTTCGTAACAGCTCGCGATTCCAAGATCGAGCTCTGTGAATAGAGGACCGCGGCCATGACAAGCTTGCGACTTGCCATTTGCGCAAGTGCTGTTGACGAAGCTGCATTGTTGTCCAGACCCATCGTCACACCTTTATCTAGTATTAGTATCTCGCAAGAAAGTTAGGACCCGTACCAATCCAAACTTACCAAGCACCCAACGTGTTAGGAGTAGTGTCTCCGACATTGGCCTGAGAGAATCCGGCCACAAATCCGTCCGCGGCAGAATCGTCACCTTCCATAGCTTGTTCGAACATGATCTCTGCGACTCCCTTGTTGTCGCCAGTAACGTGAGTGCTGTTCTGGTAAACTGATGTTCCGTGGACGGGATACCACGTCAATATCCCCATGTTCTTGCCATCAGATGCGCGCTGGAACCTAAGAACGGTCATCTCCTTGTCGGTAGAGTCCGAATACTGAGCTCGTTCCTCGGCAGGGTTAGCCAGATAGGCGTATAAACTTCGACTGAGGTTGCCGTCCGTGATGTTCACCGCCCCTGTCCACATTGTTAGAGACTTAGCCTTAGACAATTCAAGTTTGAATCATACCGAAGTCAAGATATCCCTGGTAGATATATTAGTCATGCGTCATCATCTTACAATATATAAGCAACTTCACCTACCTCGGTCAAAGATTCATGAGCTCTCTTAATCGACAAAACAGCACCGTCGACAATAGCTTGGTAGCTCTGCTTGTCAAAACCCAGACTGGTGACCTGCGGGAGCAGGTAATTAAACCACGCCCCAGGTCCAGAATGAGCGTGTGTCCCCGTAACAGCGACATTCCCCCTTTTGTATACAGAATATTCGCTTCCTAACGCAGCAAGCCCTTCGAAAATACCGAAGCTAACGGCCGTATCGCCAGACTGCGCGTCTAGTACCAGGTACACGAATCGATCGTCCGGGTTGTTGACATCGCCGACGATGAAGGCTCGCGAGAAGATTCGCTGTCGAAGACCGGTACCGACTTGCGAGAGATCGGCGTATCCCGCGAAGTTGATTTCTACCACGGGGCCAGTGATATCGGCCTTTCCAACACCAATCAAGTACTTGTCGCCCTTTGTCTCAGCCCTAACCTTAGCCTCTGACGCAATTTTCGCTCGCGCCGCATGGTGGGAAAGATCGAACCCTCGTTGCTGTACGGGACCACCAATCTTAACAGTGAAGATCGCACCGAGAACAAAGAACGAGAATATGGCAAGGAAGGCTATGACCGGTCTCCCTCTCGTTCGAGAGGTAATAGGAAAGTTGGGAGCCATGGCGACAGCGAGGTTGTATTTACCTAGTTACTAGTATGTACCAGATCGCTGGTAGTTGACTATCTAAAGCCAACCGCAGTCCCAGAAAGTACCTGAGCAAATAGAATATCAAGCTCGGGGAGATCTCTCCCTATCTCCAGACTTGGCAGCAGCAAAGCTCTTATTTATTGCCCGACCTAGGACGGGAAGGAGGAGGGCACGAGACAGCAGGTAGATCGTATGTAGCTGGTCCCTCGGTCTCCTATCCCCGTCATGGATGCAACGGTCGACGGCCGTAGCTGCGTACGAGCAAACAGAATAGGTACCTTACCTCATAGCGCCTACTATACGTGGGGAAAACACAAGACGGGGGAAAGCTGGACCAGCCATATCGGATAGGTTCCCAAGTTCGAACCCTGCATAGCTTGCATATCTACTACTACTAGTATGTAGGTAGGCATGTCCAGGTATGTACATTGTAGGTTGGTACCTACCTAAGTAGTAGACCATTCAACTTGTCAGCTTGTCTACTTCCGGGTGCCGGAATACCGTAGGCAGCCAAATAGTGTGTCTGTGTATGTGCAAGCGAATAGCGGCCTAGATCGGTATTGGGTCATCGTACAATCAGCTGCGGCGTCCTGACATCATGAGCTGAAGCTCAACGGCAGGCACGCAGGACATCACATGCGCCACAGGGGTATCTGGAGGGCATCTGGAGGGTATCTGGGGGTGGTAAGGAACACGATTGGGTCGGCGATATATGATCAAGTACTGATCCGTTACTGATTCCTACCTAGTAGTATGCGTAGGACCGTAGGTGCTTCTGAGGTGCTTCCTCGGCAAGTCCTTTGATCCTCCGCGAGATTTGAGAGATGGTTTGGTTTGAGGGAAAAGGATAGGGAGGGTGCAATGAGAGGACGCGGGGATAAACAAGGTGACATTGCACTTCCCTGGTTGGGTGTGGTTTGGACGGGTTTGGAGATGATCATATCTCCAATGATCACCCAGTATCCGATCCAGCATCATCTAGTACCGTCATTGGACCTGAACCTGTGGCAGATTCGAGCATCATGGATCCTTCCCCTCATCTATCACCTCCGACCAATCACTCTACAGTTCGCTGAATACAATTAGGAGAAAATTATAAACATGATTTAAATTCTAACTGCGGACGACTGCAGGTCCCCGTTGTAGTTGTCGTTCGTCAAATAACGAGTGAGCTTAGGATAATATAATAAGTGAGTCAGGTACCACTGGTTCTTGTTTCGGAATTGAATATACGTGTAAGTGATCCATGGATGCATGTGGAGATAGGAGAGGTGAGCTTAATACTATCAGAAGCCCCCCAATACACTATTGATTTCTTAGCTTTAAGGTTGGCTCATGTAGGGCTACATAGGACCCAGGTATGTAGTAGTAGTAGCCATTGCCCAGTGGTGCCCATGGGCACCTGCCATCCGGGCAATCTATCCGTCGCTATCTTGATAGGCCTCTTGGCGCTGAAGAATAGTACACCACAAACTTTAATACCTAGGTCCTACATAAAGCCTGGCGGACGGCGGCTTGAGAATAAATCGTGCATATTATGTACCTAGTAGGTTCTTATGTAGGCTCTTATGAATTATATGGATGATCATATGAATTATACAGAGTCATCTCCACCATCGCAAATCGTATTGCGAAATCACCAAACTCCCTTCATTTAAAAATGTCTTAAAGAATGAGAGGCGGTGCAGTATGGCGGCGAATCATAGAAGACGGAATAATTGTCTAAGGTTGTGATACAGGATTAATTCCTCCACCAAATCCACCAGATGTAGCCTACCATTGACCATTGGCGGTCTCGAAAGAGGAAGCTCTCAGATGCCATTTTCGTAAGCCTTAAGGTGATCCCCAAGGGCCCAAGATCATCTCCACAACGGCTTATCTAATAGTATCTACTCCAATGCCGTTCAAGGTTAAGGTTGCCCACTGCAAGTTGTTCATGGTTTAGGGGTGTAACTTGTAAGGATTGATTAGCGGGACCGAACGGGAGATCCCCTTCCCTCCCATTTACGTAGGACCTACTTCGTACATAGGTATGTAATGGATGTGATAAGTCAGATATGATATTTAAAACGACCCTGCGCTATGAACCTCACATGAACGATACCGGCATTAATTTGTCTCACCGTCCTCAAATGCCTTGGAATGCTTCCCGCGCGCTTTCAGCCACCATTTATTATCTAAACAATGGATTCCCTCCTCTTCCTCTGATATGAACAAGACGCTAAATACGTGACAAAACGACAAAGTCCACCGCATCTTTCCAACCTACCGAGGTAGACATATCAACCGCTTCTGTTTTCTGTTTAGCTGCGGACGAGACGTATGAATCCGGAATGTTGATACGCGCCGAGTGGTAGAAACTTGGTCACTTAGGTCACTTAGGTCACTTAGGTAGGACCATAGGGACTTTCAGAGCGACGAACGGACAAAAAATCAAGTAAAATTCCACGAAACACAATAAATCATATCTATATTGGGTATCTTATATCTATATCATACGTACATATATCGTACATAAGCGTAAATGTACATCTAAAGGCTTCACGCGCTCTTTTTAACACGTGAAGATGGGTATAAACCGCCGACTCAACTAACACAATCTACTGCGTACGTCTTATCTAGGTACTATATCAGCTCTGCCCATGGCAAATAGCTGGAGGTCTACTACCTTCTGGTTAGTTCGTAACCGATATTCTGATATCAATTCCCGAAATGTCACCTTTCAATTTTTTTGTCGTTCTAACCTGCCAATTTCGATTCTCGTGAAAGCCCGTTCATTCAACCCGTACCATAATACCGTGATGCCATAATCCTACAAATTTACCGTTCTGCTGAGAAAAGAATACCACGTTACGCCCCGACGCTGGCCACCCGCTGCACCTCGGGTTGCGGGGTCAATCTCCTCGAAATATCTGGGATTCCGACGCGGTCCGCCATTCGGTCTGGGATTAGATCCGGAGACACTGACCGGACCGGATACTCGGTTGCAGGTGTAGCTCTCAATAGACGAGTGGTGATAGGTTGTGGTGCGAGAATCGTAGGTGATTGAACCTCGTCGATTACAGTCTTAGGAACTGGTCCCGGGCCGGTTCTGATACTCGACGGCAAGATCTGCTCAAAGCCCTGCTCCCTCGCCACCTTCTCGATGCTCTTGAAGTACTGCGATAATTAATTAGCTGGTGGCTGCTAGTATTTACTCCGAACTCCGGAAATTTGCATACCTTGACCGTCTTTACCTGCAGTTCCAACGTCGCATCCTCGTCGCACACAATCATCGGGTGAGGATGTAACTGGAGACTGGACAGTGTCCACATGTGGTTCACACCCTGCTCAATGCATCTCTGCAGAGCGAGAGCCTTGCGAGCACCGAGGATGATAACGACAACCTCTCGGGCCTCGAGAACAGTTTGAACACCGACAGTCAAGGCCATCTTGGGGACCTTGTCAATGTCGTTATCAAAGAAACGAGAGTTGGCCAGAATAGTGTCATAGGCTAACGTCTTGACACGGGTTCTCGAGGCTAGACTAGAGCCGGGTTCGTTGAAGGCGATGTGACCGTCTTCTCCGATGCCACCTAAGAACAAGTCGATGCCTCCCGCACGCTTGATCTTGGCCTCATACTCCACACATTCGGCTTCTAGATTTGGGTTGTTGCCGTTCAAAATGTGGACGTTGTTTGGGTTCACGTTGACGTGAGAAAAGAAGTGCTTCCACATAAAAGAGTGGTAACTCTCGGGATGATCTCGAGGGATACCGACGTACTCGTCCTATTTCGAGTATCCATCAGTATCGGGGCATCAACAAATGATAATAGGAATGTTATCTCATACCATATTGAAGGTGACAACATTTTCAAAAGAGATCTACATCGAATTGGTTAGCCATGGTTCTAGACTGTCCGTCCAGTTAGTTCAGCTACACATACATTTCCAGCCTTGTACTGTTCGACCAATATCTTGTACACACCAAGTGGGCTTGAGCCGGTAGGTAGGCCAAGGACAAAGGGGTGTGCCGGTGTGGGATTGAAGTGCCGGATTCTCTCGATGATGTAATTAGCTACATAGGCGCTGGCAGTTTCAGAGTCGTCTCGGATGATAAGCCTCATTTTGAGTTTTATTTAGTCGTCTCGATGTTGGGGAATCGTATTTTTTGGTGATTTGGTAGATGTTAGGGGGTAAGAATCGAGGGAAGGATATGCAGAGATACTAGGTAGATGTAGGTGTGTTTTCACGGACTTATCTACGGAAACAGGAGGAATTCAGTAGAGACGTTTAGAGTAATACAGCGTTTTTTTTCGCAGTTACTATGAGGAGCCGTCTCATAGTGGCAAAGGCAACAAAGGCCTCACCTGGATAACATCGGACACCATCGGACCTACCGTACTACTATGTAGATGATGGAACGTTTGCCCCGGATTGGCCCGTTCTCCACCCTCGACGATAGTGAGCTCGCACTTGTGACTGGGGAGGCTCATTGAACGTTGTAGTAACCTGTCCATGAACGGATTCAGGTCATGTGGCGCCCGGGGCTATCTGGTTGGTTGCTTTGTTAGAGAAGAACCTAGAGGTCCAGCCAACCACAAGCGCGAAAGGTTTAGTTCGATAACGAGATTAATATTTATCTGATGCCCTCTGATGCCTTACCTATCCCCCGGAGATCTCGGGTTCGCTTAGTGATCGTGACAGAGGTAGCAGGTAACGCTGTAAGTGTATGTAGTGTACTATGTATGTAGTGTGCTGTGAACTGCGTGTGAGAACCCTGACGAATCTCTGACACCTTGAACTAATGCAATTTCGACATCATCTTCCCGTTAGTGTGGGGAAAGCCAAGACAGGGGAACTCGTCCTAATCCGGGATCAATGACTTTTGATATTCGATGCGATCTGACCAACGTGATATATGTTGGATTATTAGGTGATTTTCATGAGAGCCGCAAAGCTAGAATAGGAAAAAACAAAATATCATCTTTGGCCAAGTAGAGCACTACCGCGAATGCAATTCATATTTCCCCATATCTCCCCATGTTTCCTCATGCTCCCTCATGTTCCCTCATGGCTTCCTTTCGGCTAAGGTTGAAGAAATGAAAAAATAGATGAAGAATGGAAGAAAAGAGACGTATGATTCGTTGAAACCGTTTCACTTTAAAAATGGAATGTTCTAAACTCGCCCTTGCCACGCTTGTGGCTTACGTCTACCAAGATCCAGAGCGTAGCTTACCCGGAATGCGCCCAGGTGTAAGTGTAAGGTGTAAGGAGCTACATAACGATAAACTCGGGAACTATGCAAACTCAAAACTGGCCTAATATGGCTGTATGGCCTAATATGTTCTAATCCATATGTCTATGCAAACGCCATGTGGCTCGTGCATGGATAGGCGATCCTTGCTTCTTTAAATACCAACCCATACTAAAAAGCTAGACCTGGAACCCTAGAACCCTAGAAAGGTTAAAAAATAGTTGACTTGGAAATTCTTAGCCTCGAGAGCTTACAACGTTACATCTACAAACATTGACCCAAATGGCACTGGCACTCGATGGCACGAAGGGAAAAGATAGTAGTAGTACTACCAGCAGAACCTAGCAGAACCAGCAGTACCACCAATGGACAACGCTACTACCCATTGCTTGTCTACTACCTTTGCTACCTTTGCTACCAGGCTACCTACCTTTACTACCTTTGCTACCTTTCTACTACTACCAAGGTGAGACAATGTCAATGTCCCGATGTCCACTTCTGCCCTTCCTATTCCTCTTCCTCTTGTATCCTCCTCCTTTGACTCCCCTGTCCACCCTGATATAGACGGTTGATTGGCGCGCTGCTCGAATCAGATCCCGTCCTTTCGCTGACGGATCTGCTACTATCGTTATTGTTGTTGTTACCTACCACCCATAATCCCATAGTCTGTATGCGCTCCTTGCCTATTTCGGTATTATAGCTGTACTTTTACAGGTTGCTACGTGAGAGTACCACCGAAACAAAGGCCCTAAGACCCTAAGACCCAAGTAAAAAAAAAGAAAAAAGAGAGAGAGAACACCATCAGCATCCAGCATCCAGCTGTCAGCGTCTCGAAGTCACCTACCGGACCTAGTAAACGGTGGCGCTAGATCTGTTCTTCGGTCCACTGTCTTGGATCACCGTCCCGCCCTATCCCATACCCTCGGGCGTTCCAACTACTATTCTCGTCCTGTTGTTACTGTTTTTGTTATTGTCGTATGTGTTATTCTTTCTGTTAGGTGGTAATACAACACGCTAGTTAGACCGTTGGGAACAAGCATAGCCGTAGGCGCGAGCCACGTTTTAGCTTATGGAGAGGTCAGTGTCAATGTCGTGTTGAGTAAAGGTCAAGGTCAAGGTTGAAGGGTTGAGTGAGAAAAGACGAAAAAGAATCTAGGTACCTACCTACATACCTACATGCCTACATGCCTACCTAGTACCTAGACCTCTCACATCACTTTTGGTGTCTATCTCGACATACCATTATTCCCATACCTCCATACCATACCTGCCATACTCTCTACTACAAGCAACAAGCAACCCGGCGCAACCATTCTTTTCTCTCTCCCTCTCTCTCATTTCTCGTATCAGAGACTTCTTATGCCATAACCGTCCCTCGTTTCTATTGCACCATTCGTTCATGCTGTAACCCACTGGGTCTGACCTGAACACACACCCCGTGCTCTAAACCTGGGTCTTGGCTCTTTATTCTTTACTTTCCTCCTAGGATTGTACATTGCTAGATCCAACCAACGGGGTCGCCTCGTTAACTTCGAATTTCACCGGCAGGTTTCATTTCTGCCGTTCTAGCCTTTTCCCGCCTATACGAGCCCTGACGCGGCCCTAAGGAGACATTTCACTCTTTTGCTGTTTCCGATTGCCTGTTTCCGCTGGAACATGACGAATATTGTTCCCTGAACACCAGGAATTCCAATCTCGTCTTCCAATATCAGCTGCCTCTCTCATTCTTCCCAGCTCTGCCCATGTCACCTTTCATGACTTATATTTATATCCAACTAGACCCTCAAGCAACTACCCTGTCATGCAGCCACTCACTTCTGCAATGACTACGTTAAAGAAATCGCTGTTAGCGGCTCTCAAGTCGTTCCTCCGGGGCCGGTCTTTCTTGCAGGCCATACTTGCATTCTGGGTCAGCCCGAAGGCTTTCAAGGAACAACACGTCAGCGGCAAGAGAACATACCCCTCGAGGGCTATCGAGGATTTCTTGAAGGAAGCAGAGAAACTCTTCCTGGGGCCTATCGACGAAGATGGGTTGAGGAAATATTCTTCAGATCTTAAGCGCCAGTTCCGGGAACGGTTACACGCGCACCCCGAATGCATGCTTCCGTCCTTCAACCACCTACTCCCCACCGGAAAAGAACGAGGTCAATATCTTGCCCTCGATGTCGGTGGGTCGACGCTGAGAGTTGCGTTGGTGGAGTTAAGGGGCCGAGAAGCGACAGGAAGGGAGAGCGAAATCATTCGGATGGTTAGCTTCAAGATTACTCCAGAGATCAAGAAGCTCGAAGGCATGAGCTTTTTCGACTGGATGGCAGGCCGGATCTACGAAGTCATACACAAAGACCTTTCACACGAACAAGACATAATACCAATGGGGCTTGCTTGGAGTTTCCCGGTAGAGTAAGTTTGCCTTGCCCTCAGGCTACGGCATATAACAATACTAACATAAGTCGTAATAAGACAAGTTTCACTAGGCGGTGGACTTCTGCTTGGTATGGGCAAAGGGTTTCTAGCCACTAACGGCCTACTAGGGCAGGACTTGGGCGAACTCATCAAATTTGCGTGCAAAAAGCAAGGCCTCAACATTCAACTCGAGGCTATTGTCAATGATAGTTCAGCAACGTTACTATCGCAGGCTTATGTACATGGTTCAACACGCTTCGGTCTAATTTTGGGAACGGGCACCAACATCGCGGTCCACTTGCCGGTAGGCGCATTTAGTCGTGCTAAATACGGCAAACGACCTGAAAGTTGGTTTGAGTCCGCCAGTCACGTCATTGTGAACACGGAACTAGGCATGTTTGGGAAGGATATCCTGCCTCTGACACGGTGGGACGAACTCCTGAACGCCTCTCACCCTCGGCCCGACTTCCAACCCCTCGAGCATATGCTGAGTGGGTTCTATCTCGGAGAAATCTGCCGACTCGCTATAGTCGAGGCCGTCGAGACGGCAGGGCTATTTGGCGGCCAATTGCCACCGTCCCTAGAGAAGCCGTACTCGCTCGACACGGAAATATTGTCGAGAATTGAGGCGTAAGTCCCACATCGCAACCTTTGGTCACTAGTATGAGGCGCTAACACGTTACTTCAGCGATACATCACCCACCCTTGAAAGAGCCACCTCCGAGTTTACAAAACACCATCCTACCGCTGCGTCGCCTACTCTTTCCGACATCAATACCATCCGTACCATCGCATCTTTCATATCGCGCCGTTCTGCTGCCCTACTTGCCGCCTCGGTCTTCTCGCTCTGGGAATTGCGACACGAGACCGAGACTGAGCAAGCCCCCGTGACCCCAAAACGGATCCCCTCGAACGACAGCGGCGTAGTCCTCCCTTCGCCCTCAGTTGACGAGCAGATCCGGGAGATGGAGGCCAGCACCAAGGTCGCCTTCAACGGCTCCGTCATCGAGCACTACCCAGAGTACCTATCCACATGCCAGCGCTACATCGACGACCTAGTCGCCCACAGCCAGTACCCCGGCTCCGTAGACCTGGTCCCGGCCATCGAGAGCTCCATCCTCGGCGCAGCGGTCGCCATCGCGTGCGCGAACACGGCGTAGAAAAGTAATAAATACCTCACGGGATCCGAAAAAGAAAGTATAGATTATTTTTACGGTTGTATATATATATCCCCGCGTACCTACTTAACTATTTTACGTCATCTACATCTACCCTACCACCTCTGTAACGGCCGGCTTCATTTTTACTTCTTCTCTCTCTTCAGTTGGATTTTCCGGTTTTTTTTTTGGTTTTTGAGAAAAACATACCTACAAGTACATATATTGGATATACCTAGTGTTTTGGTGCATTCTTCACCTGACGAATGACGAACTACGTGGGAATCGCGGAAGGGGGGGAAAAGGCATAAACTGCTTTTTCCCGTTGCGAGCGGTTACGACTTGTGGTTCTCGTCGGGCGAGACGACACGGCGCAGAGTGAACGAGCGAGCGAGCGAGCGGGGTGGATGGGTGGATGGAATCGGAAGCAAGCAAGCGAGGAGCTTTGATAGCGGGAACATCTAGATGGCGTTTAGGTACGGGTATATATATACATAGCATATAATGAAGACATGCATTATTGATCGAAGACTGGTCTCGATTGGTCATATGCGAAGACGTAGATGGTACGTGATGAGATGGTGATGGATGAGCGAGGTAAATGAACAGTTAGGCCTGTACCTACCTGTTAAAATAAGTTTTATAGACGATGTGACACATATCACGGGTTTATTAAAGACTCACCTCGACTCTCATCCGCTTCCTCGCTCGCTTTTTCTCTTCATACCAGATACCACATGTCATAAGAGGGCATACCAAGCAACACACAAATTCAAAAGGACTAAAACCACCAAGACGAAAAACAGAACAACGATGTAACGATGACGAACGAACGAACAGACTCCAGCGAATAATTGCCCCGCGAAGCGCTATAAATACTACATACATACATAGAGGTATCCGTACATGTACATATAACATATATAAAACCTAAGGTATGATACTATGAATCATTGATATATCTGGATGATATCTCGAAGACAGCCCAGTTCCAGTTCCAGAAATCGCCGGGGGATGGTGATGATGGCGGTGGCGGGTTAAAAACAAATATAGGTACGTTTCATAATACATGTTGAGATAGTTCCTCGAAAAAATAAAAAAGTTACGCCTGCTTGTGTGTCCGTGTCTGGGTAGGTTAACCTAGGTAGTTTGGGGAGATGTGAGTGATGAGTGTTGAGGTGTAGGGTTGTGGTCATGCCGTCGTTTGATCCGTCAAGCCTTTCTCTTTCTCTTTCTCTTGTTCTTTTTTATTCGCCCACTCACGCGCTGGCTCGGTCTATCTCAATTCACTAGATATAGAATGCCCGCTTTTGGTTTATTCCATTCTGATCCGATACAAACTAGCTCGCCCGGTTTTTAGCTCTGATCTTGATCGATTTGATCCACACGGTCGCTTATGCGCTTAAGAGTACACGATATTTAAGATACCTGGTATATATCGGCAGATTTATACGATTGGGAACGTAGATAGGTTCTTAGATGGGTCCTCATTCAGCGGAGAAATACCGCTTCGATTTGTTCCTAATCTGTTGCGCTTTTATTTCTTGGGGTACGGCGATATGGTGTACGATATGTGGCCGGTATACGGTGTCTACGAGTGGTGTCCTGTTTGCGAAAGTTAGCATACATAGTTGAGTTTTGGGGTAGTATTATAGGGGAAGGAGGGGCTGAATGACGGAGATGGGGAGATGGGGATATCACGTACCAATCATCTACGCTAAGCGGGAAGTATTCATATAATTCCTCTTCTTCTTCTATTGGGCTGCCGGCCGCCCCGTGACTTGTGGATGTCCGATGTAGTCTCGGACTTGTTAACGAATCTGAGTTAGACCGGTTATTCGGGCTCCGCTCGTCCTCAGATAAAGATAAGTTTATCGGCACTGACGGCGCCGAGCCGTTGTGGTTGCTATGGTTATTCTTTGTATGGCTGTTGAGCGCCTGTTGCGACTTATGGTTGTGGGAATCTTTGCCCCAGGCCGGAACAGGCGGCCGACTTATATTGGGAGAGAGCGCGATTTTCTTCGCGGGGTGAGCTTGAGAGTTCTGCTGGCCGCCGTAGGCAGGCGTTGAGGGTGTCGCCCAATTTGAGGATGGGGTGCCTCCTAGGGACGGGGATGAGAATTGGTGTAAGTTATGCGCGGAATCTGACCGCTCTTGCTTTAAGTTGGCTGTTGAGCCTGCGTCGCTATGCGTCCGCGCTCGCTCTACGCTGCCGGGCGCCTTCTTGTCACCTGTTAGAGGAACGTCCTTCCTACTATCGAAATTCCGAGGGCTCCGTCCGCGCACGATAACCGGGCCACTCTGTATCTCGGCGATTTTCATGAATTCGCCCCCCGTCTTCATCTTGCCGAGCAGGCTGATTTGTACGACATAATGCTGTTGTAGCCCCTTCCGGCGACCATTATTCGCCGTTGCACTCTTAAATTGTAATCGCTTCCACGAGACCGGTATGCTGACCCTATGACCATCAACTTCCTGGCCGCCGCTCAAGTCAAGCGCGATTTTGGGCGGGGCGCTGGCTACTTTCGTCTCCTGACCTTCTCCTAAAGCCGGGTTGCTGCTCTTCCATGGTATGGAGATAATCTCAGTGGACTTGCCTTCGATGCTCTCCTTCGCCGATATCGAGGCGTAAAATTCTATAATGGGGATCGCGCGCCCCTGTTCGTTCATAACCTGCGTGCAATGCCGCGGCATCGTTATTTGTCCTGAACATTGCCATAAGTTCCGCCGGTAACAAGTTAGTTCTAGTGGTCGGCCTGTGGATTCGCCGCCGAATACATCTTCAGCGACAAAGAACATTCCGTATAATTCCGCCGACATGTTGACTTCGGAATAAGCGCCCAAAGCATCGTCGAGGGGTGTAGCCTTCGCGGCTGTTGCCGAGAAGCTAAGAAGCTTATCATCCGGCTGTTGCGGGGACGAACCTTCATCGTGGAAGTCTTCGGGGTGTGGCGCAGCGGTTTCGTAGGGTTTAGAGTAGTTGAAGGGGTCTTCGAAGGTGGTAGAGAAGGTTTCGAAGTCGTAGGTTGGTGTGAAGGGTAATGGAGGTAGGTTACCGTTGACGTTTTCTCTATCGGAGGGTCTTAGCATATACTATGTTATGATATGTACCGCCTACACGTGCTACTCTCTCTGATGGCTCTAACATCGTTTGGGTACTTGTGATCACCAACGCTTGCAACCGCATAACTCGGAAAATGCAATGCGCCCATCAAGATTCGACTTACAGCATAGATTCGTCAAAGTTGAGATCTGGATCGAAGGAGTCGATACCGAGGCCGGAGCCGGGCATGGCCGCATTTAATCCCATGGCGTCTCCCGGGCTGGCGCCTGATTGCAGCGCCGGCATGGAGTTGAAAGTTGCCATCGCATCGTATGGAAAGGGCTAATACCCTTCCGGCCCGAAGGTTGAATCCTGCTTCTCTTTTGTTTGTTTGTTTGCCTTACCCGCTTACTGCTGACAAGTATTCGGTTGGGAAAGGCTGGAAAGTGGAAAAGCAAAGCAGAAAAAGCTAACGTAGACTTGTGGACGTAGACTCGTGAACGTTCGACTGATAACGAAGTGAGCCGAAGAAGCAACTCCCCAATGCAGAAATGACAGAGACAGAGATTAGACAAAAAGATTGGTATAGATTGTTTTAAAAAATTCTAGCTTCCACACCGTTGCGGGACCAAGTGGAGTTAGATAATTGTTGGCAGCGGTCGAGAAATGATTTGCGGTGGGAATTGCAGAATTGGATATTATTCTTCGTTGATAATTTGATGGATAATGTTGAATAAAACTTGTACGGAGGTAGTGTACACTGTAGGTAGTTGTTGTTTTTTTGCTGGAGTTGAAACGGATCGGGATGTTCGAGAAAACAACCTTGAACCAGCTAATCCAGCTAATCCAGCTAATCACTTGCTTTGCTTGGTCCGGTCCACGGGTATGGATCTTACCACTGGAAAGTTTGGAAACACTGGACACGCTGGAAACACTAAGAAGTACTATGTAAGAACCACTGGGCCGTTGAACCGCTGAATCGCTGAACCGCCGGAAACTTACGCAGCGAGCAGTAGTAATAGTAAGTATTGTACGCAGTAACTATCAGTGGGGGTAAGCGAAGCGAAAGCTAATAGTGTTCAAATAACTGTTCTAATACTGCTGTAGTATTATTATTGCGTATGCTGTAGGGCGAGGAGAAGAAGGAGCACTGGAGCACTGGAGCACTGGAGCACTCTGGCACTGTAGCGGAAAGTGGAGGCGCAAAGCCAATTCGACTAAGCTAACCTAGGTAGCCAAGGACCCCAAGGACCAAGGACCAAAGACAAGGGGGTGGAGAAATGGAATTAGAAAAGATCCGCTCTTCGACTGGGGTGGCTGGGATTCTCTGGGTTCTTAGTGGTATTCTCCCAGATATCTCACAGGTCTATTAGCTCCCTAGAGTCTCTTTAGGACTAGAATTCTAGGATTATAGCGATAGCCCTGTAAACTTAATAGAAAGTTTAATGTTAATAACGGCAAGATTGGATAGAATTGGTCAGAATTAGATAAGAGGTATTAAGAGGTAAGAGGCAAGAGCCAGGCAAAAAGAGAGAGAATAAGAAAAAAAAAAGGCTTTTCAGGTCCGAGTTCCTATGGGGATAGTAATTCGAAAATAAAAGACTAAAAAAGAAGTTGCACGGGAGCCCCCAACTCATACATACATCCATACTACATAGACATACATACATAGGTAAGTACATAGTAATATTTCATACATTTCACATGGCTAACATCCAAATTCAACCAATAAGTGCAAGCAAGCGTAATACATAGCGGGCTTGGTGCCTGGGCGGGAACTGGGGTAAGCATATGGTGTAGAATCTAGATACTATGTAGATAGTAGTAGAGGCATGTATGTGTGTACTATGTAGAATGTAGATGTAATAGGTGTGTGCAGACTGCAGACCGCAGACCGGAGCCCTGGAGGTTACTCAACAAGTCTCGATAGGGGAGGGTTGTTCGTCTTTTTTCGGCCTCGGGATCTCTACCTGCGATCAAATTACTACCAGGCAGGTGCTGTATATCGGCAGACTAGGTTAGGTAGATGGGACGAACGCGACCTTAATGGTAAGTGGATAACACATGCCTCATGCCTCCAGGGCAATGGATGCAATGAAGTCACTCCTACATAATGGAGACTAATAACTTACTAACTACTAGGTAGGTACTATGCAGCTATGTCACTATGTCACTATGTCACTATACACCAGACTGACCAGGCAGCTAGAGTGATATATCCCCTATCGGTTTATCGGCCTCGTCCCTTCTCCTCATTCCGTGTGGTACATTACCTAAATCGTGGAGGGGAAAGGGGGGAAGGGGGGAAGGGGGGGTAGAATACCTAGCGATTCTGCACAAGACCAACTTTTCTACCTTCTGGAACGAGTTAAAAAGAAAAACCGGCGGGTGGGGTGATGGACGTTCAGAGAGGCGAGACAACAGGCCTCGATTAACAACCCCCCTGGAATCTAGGTACAGTACTATGTAGTCAAGTAGTATGGGGTTATATCGTCACATTGCCGAACGACTTTACCTGTCATCTGTCATCAATTGCCTTTCAAATCCAGCCTCTCGGTGCTTCTCTTGCATGTACGTCCGTCCTTACATGCCGTACATCCCTCTATATCCCTACCCGGATGCCTAGGTGCATTGCTTTGTGTATCAAATCCATCAAATCCTCGATCGCGTTGCAATGCGAACGACGATTTTTCTTATCAGTTGACTTGTTTTCCCTCTCCACATCACCACCAAACTACCTCTAAACAATCTAAAAAACAATGGGTGTTACTCCTTGAAGATTACAGCCCCCCGGCGTAGAAGTACTGTTGTATGCCGCGGCGTCGCGGCCTTATTTTTTTCTATTTTTAAACAAGGGACGAGCTTGCTAGGTAAGGTCTACGACGACAACCGGGGGCTCAAAACTCAATCGGTAATTGTACGTTTTAGGATTCAAAATATCAGCAGAACATAATTGTTGATTGGATAAAATCACGATCCTAATCCCACTAACTCCGGCTCGCTCACCCCAAGTTTATAGAAAATCAGAGGTTAGAAACATTGGTCGAAACTCTTGTTGGCGTACGAAGTAGAAGAAACAATATTGCAACTTCCAAGGACCCCCACCTCCAATCCACCATTCCATTTAATGATTTTTTTTCAGGGGGAAAAGGGGTGCCGCAAAACGTAAATTCGGTGAAGGATCTCATTCATTCATTTATTCGTTCAATAGCTTTTGATGCGTTGGTTGCTCAAAACGGAATCGTTTAACTTAAATCGGACCACTATTTCAGATCTCATTGATCAGCAAATCTATTATATCGAGATTTAACGTAGACATAACACTTACATTCTCCGGCGAATTTGTAATTTCGTCAAACGTCTGTTGGACTTCAAAACCCATAGCTACCAGAGGTTCATGCGCCTCATCGAGAACCTAGACGTGTTAGCTGCGATCAATATATCTGGTATGAGCTCGGGCCGGCCTACCCAACTGAGCACACTCTTCGCTGACTTGTGCGCCTTGTTTTGTCTCACCCCCATAAATGCTAGTCCCTGCAGTATCAACCTTGACTGCGCCGTGGAAGGAACGATTGGCGCAATGATACCGCCAATGTCTCCCCCGCCGATAGAATGAAGCGCTGGGATGTACGTCGACAACCGGCTCGCCGCTGTGCAAATAATGACCGTCCCCAATAGAGTGTCTACCGAATTCTTGGCCCTGACTACTCCACTTGTATTCGTTTCTTGGAGCGCAAATCTGTATAGCTCCACAACTTCCGGGCCCGCGTGCGTCGCTACATGATTCAATACTGACTCGGCATTATCGAGTCCGTGAATTAGGTCGAAGCTAATGCTCGCTCGCTGTATACTCTGTAGAAGACCTTCCGGAGCCGTCCAAGCGCCGAGGTCATCAATGACCATGTTGGCTAGTCGTTTCGGAAACTGCGTATCCCATCCCACGTTATCGAACCAACTCTTGTTGCTCCCGCTCTCGTCAACAGGCACTCCAGGAAATACACCTGGGAATGTAAGTCCTAGTTGTATCGTCTTGATCCCTTGCTTCTGAAGTAGTGCTCGTAGCGCGCGACGGTGCAGTGACCTTCCAATAGAGACGTTCCGTTTTGCTGGATCGACAAAGAGTGCGCCAATAGCCCCTACACCTTTTGTGTAATACGTAGCCGCAAATCCGTACAACGTTTTGGTGCTACTGTTCCGAACGACAAAGTGCGCTTCTTCGACGTGGGGATTGAATAACTCAAACGAGTGGGCCGATGTCGTGAGATACGGGAGACTTGGTGTGCTGGAACGGGCTAAAGTCTTGAGCAACTCCTCGAGGGCCGGAACATCTCGATCGCGGTCGTAATTTTCGACGAGCCACTGCTGTCTTGTCTTAGAAACCTTCTTGCTCTTCCTCATCGTCCCCGGCATCGATCCCTGAGGGGTGAACTCTCCGTATAGTGCGCGGACAAGAGAGGCCATGGCTGTCTCGGTGAAATCAAAAGTACAAACATATGTTCCGATCGATTTGTCCATCGCGAAGTCGTACGGCGAGCTAACTGCGACTACGATGAGCGACTTCTTCTGGCCCGTCCCACGAAGCATGTGACACATCATAGCTACATGCTTTGTGAACCCAGTTTGGTACATGTTTCGGTTAGCGTCAGCCGTCACGATAATGATCGCCGATGCCCTGTTAATCAAGTTTTCGTGTACCGGGCGTAGTCCATTCGCGGTATATGATGTATGAAGAAGCTTTCCGTTGCGCATTCGGGCTATCGATCGACCTAATTCTCGGAAAACGCCCTCTCCACTCATAATCGCCCCTCGTTCCTGGTGAATCCATCTTTCATGCAAAGAGGGATTTCCTTTGGTTCCCTTCTCTAATAAGCTTTTAGTGGCCGCTGACGCTGGTAGAGGTTTAACTAAAGGTGTTAATAGTAAAAGTTCCTCTTCTTGGAGTAGGCTTTGCGAAAGGGGGAGAAGGTTATCCTTATCTCGGACAACCGTAATTGAATGATCGTAAGCCTTCCTCGAAAGTGCGAGATGAGTGGGATGTATCTTAGATAACAAAGGAAGTCCTGGTGGATTCAAAGCCTGTTGCCAAGATGTACACACACTCTTCATTCGTAATACGCGTTTTAGAGAGGTATAAATCCGGTCTTTCGAAATAATGCCGTTCTCGTAACCCAATTTCAAGCCGGAAATAGCCTCCAATTGCACGTCATGCGCCCTACACAGAAGTACTAAATCATTGCCTGCTTCAACGGCCATAACAGTTCCTCCCTTGACACCATACTCTTGGATAAGTGACTGCATTTCGAGGCATTCTGAGATGGCGACCCCTTTGAACCCAAGCTCATTCCGAAGGAGGTCGTCTACGACTTGGTCTGAGAGACAGGCGTGCATGACATTCATTCCGGTATTTTGAATGCCCACCCCGCCGATGAACATGGCATCCAGTCGTCCAGCGCTTATCGCATTTCGAAATGGTACAAGGGCACTAAGACTAAGCTCTTCTAAAGTTTGAGTGATGATAGGCATATCTAAACTGGAGCCGAGGAAATCGATGTTTCCGTAGGATGGGAAGTGTTTGCCACAGGTAGCGACGCCGGCATCTTTGAAACCGTTTATGGCAGCAATGCAAAACTGTGAAGCTTCCTGAGGGTCGTCTCCAGTAGCCCGAACCCCAAGAGGTTGATGTCGAGCATTTGTTAGGACATCCAAGACCGGGCCAAGAATGAGGTTAACTCCGACGGCCGACACTTCAGTGGCTGTAGCTTTTGCTATGTTGTATGCTAGCTCTGTGCTCCCTGTAGCGGCAACGCCCATGGCGCTGGGAAATTGGCATATGTAATCCTCATCAAATAGACTGTTGACGCCTCCATTTTCCTGGTCAAGAGCTATCAACAATGGCTGAGGATGCCCTGCTTGGTGAGCTATTGTTTGAAGTTCTTGAACTAACAAAGCAGTTTGTTCGGCAGCTATATGAATGTCGCGTAGTTAGTATTGGCAACCTTTTGACGTGTAGTCTTATGAGCGTATAAGTGTCGCTTAGAAACATAGTAGATATGAATAGACATGATATACATTTTAGATTCTTAGCTGTCAATATAATAGAACCTAAATGGTGGTTCTCGATGAGATTTCGAATTTGAGGCGTTACTTCGGTGCCATCCCATCCCATAATCAGCATCTGGCCAATCGCCCTATTAGTCGTTAGCGAGAGACCGTTTAGCCTTGCAGCCGCATCAACCCCGGACAAAGAAATGCGATCATGAGGCTCTTAGGGTCATAGGGCTCTTTGCGAGGAGAATAGATAAGAACCGGCACACCGTACCAATCGAGATTCTGCCATAGTGGGTCGAGTTCGATGTCTGACTTGGTCATCTTTGCGGTGGTATCGCTCGCTACAACTTCACAGTATACTAGCAGGCTTTGAGCCGGACGGTGTACGCGTAAAGGATCAGCATGGGATTTCTCGGACCCTCTCCGCCAAACGATTTTGGAATGTTAGTGTGAGTGAGAATGTGATGATGATTACGGAGGGCAGGAAGTCATGAAGCTGGTTAGTGCAAAAGCCGGTGAAGTTGGGGTAAGATAGGGTGATAGGATTAGGATAAAACACCGATGTGATGCAGTGTCAAGTCCAGTGTGTCTTGGTGACTAAGGTTGGTGAGGATGAAGGAAAAGAGTTGACAAGCCAGGCGACACAGACACAGACCGATAAAGCTATGGGGCTGGAAAGTGAGAACTCCGGCAGTATCGACCTTGGAAGTTTACCTACTAGGGGGTAGTAAAGTTAGGTTGTATCGCATTTGGAACCTGAAGCGACCACTCTAGGCCTCTATGCCCTTGGGATTGACAGGTGGAGTGTCCACTCTGCCACTCCAGGGCTGGCACTTCAACAGTTCAACTAGAACCCACCTGAGCAGCTATTAAGTCCTTATTAGGTAGTCATCCATTCTAGAAGGGAAGGTACCTTGGTCCTTGGTATCCGGGGATGCTGTTTGGAAACTTTGGACATTTCTTGGATTTCTAGTAGTAGTGTAGGGGAAATTGCGCTATACCCATTTTACATTAGTTGACTTTAGCTGATGCCTAGCATTCCTTGTCATACATTTGTCGGGACCATCTCACTTATCGGGGTTCTTTTGCCTCTTGACGCCAAAAAAAAGCCTCCCACCACTGCACACTTCGCAACGTTACCTTACACCAACTACGAGTTCCTTTGTTTGAATGTACCACGATCCAATTTTCGTTTCCGTTGCAATGGAATGTCACACAGCGAAACCGACCTACCGTTGTAGAGGCTCTAACGATGCTAGCGATGAGAACAAGGGGCCCGAAGATAGACGCCGGCGTCCACAAATGATACCAGAGCATCTAAAATCTTAGAGGGCCGTCAAGAATCAAGATGGCAGGATGGTTGCCACCATTCTGACACCACTCCCTATCAATCTAATACCACCACCACCACAACTACTACTACTCTTAGTAACCAACCCTCTAGCCCTCCGGCCTCGAATCTGCTAGAGGATGCTGACCAGTCCTCTTAGTCACATGCTATTACTATTGGCCTGAATATTTTCTACGCCGAGCCTACATCGCCCCTACAATTGGCATCAGTCCATCCGCGGAAACCCGGCCTCCACTGTCCACTGTCACAATCTCAAGACTCACGTCTGACCGGCCCCACAGATCAAACAGCATCGAGTAATCTAACTTGTCATCGGCCCTTACGCTGAGACCAGTGACAAACGGTTCTGGCCTTCCAGATACTGATACACATGGATTAAACACGCCGAGATTTTTCGGAATCCCTATCGGCCACCATTCGGAGTCAGCGGCAACGCATCGTGATATCATGAATAAATACATCTATGAGCCATTTCCCATAGCTTATTGTGTTCCTGTTTATGGAACCTCAAATACTCGCTGAAGGGACAATTGTCCTACTGCTCGATAAAACATAGAATCACCAGACAATATATTATTCAAATCTCTTCAAATCTCTTCAAATCTCCTCAAATCTCCTCGACTCTACTTACATCATGCCGCACTCGCTACCGTCGTCGCCCAAGTCGACACCTTCGGATGGTCGAAATGGTATTACTAAGTTTACCAACTGTCGTATCTTGAAAAACGACCAGTTAGTCAATGAGGACCTCTGGGTTAATTCCATAACCGGCAAGATTATCAGAAGCCAAGCTGCTTTCTATGATGATTTCATCCTCCCTGACGAAGTCATCAACTTGGGTGGTCGCATTCTAGCACCAGGCCTTATCGAATGTCAGTTAAATGGCGCCTTCGGTTTCAACTTCTCCACCCTTCTTGAGCCTGCCGTGTATGCCAAGAAGGTCAAGGAGTTGAACAAGAAAATGGTCCAAACCGGAGTTACCTCTTACGTCCCCACTATCACAAGCCAACGGAGCGAACTCTACAAGCGGGCACTACCGTATCTCGCCCCGTCCGGATACCTGCAGGTCGCCGAAGACGGAGCAGAATCTCTTGGTGCACACTGTGAAGGTCCATTTTTGAGCCCGACTAAGAACGGAGTACATGACGTAGATGTATTGCGGACAGCCGAGACATTCGAAGACCTAGAAGATTGTTACGGCGCTTCAAATCTCAATCCCGAATCCACGTTTCGCCCCCTACCAATCAAGATGATAACCGCCGCGCCAGAGAAGGGACAAATGACAAAGCTCATCCCTGAACTTACGAGCCGTGGCATCATCTACTCGATCGGCCATTCGGAGGCGACATATGAAGAAGCGTCAGCGGCTGTTGCTGCAGGCTCCACAATGATCACCCACTTATTCAATGCTATGCGGCCGTTGCACCACCGGAACCCCGGCATTTTTGGTGTCTTGGGTTTGGCAGAGAGCTTGCCTCGCCCCTACTTTGGCATTATTGCCGACGGAGAGCATTTACATCCCACAACCATTAAGATCGCCTTCAATGCTCATCCCGACGGGTTTATCCTTGTCACGGACTCCATGCATTTAGTGGGTCTACCGGACGGAGCCTACCAGTGGACCAACGGCGAGAACACGAGCCACATCCTAAAGAAGGGTAACAAATTAATCCTAGAGGGCACCGACCGAATCGCTGGAAGGTAAGAGTCAATCTAGATATTTATATACCGACGTATACAGTACCCTAGCTAACTCCCATACAGTTCGATAACACTCATTGAATGTGTGTCCAACTTCCTCAACTGGTCTGGAGCAAGCATACCCCAAGCCCTTAAGGCTGTCACGTCGACGCCGGCTGCCATGCTTGGGCTGCAGGGTGTCAAGGGATGCCTCGACGACGGCGCAGACGCGGACATGGTCGTCTTGTCCGAGAAGCCTAAACCAGAAGGCGGTATTGACCTCGTGGTGGACGAAGTCTGGAAATTCGGTACTAAGGTATTTACCCATTAATAGGTACTTACGCATAGAGAGATGTAAGAGGGTATGGAGCGACTCACAGGATACCTACCTTACCTACCTTGATCTGCTGAGATAAATCTGTACTCAAAGAATGGCTATGGAGTTAGGAGGTCTTTTCATATCAGCGTAAGAACGTCCTCGCGACTGGGTTCATATAAGGAACGCATGATAGACTATAAGGATTCATATACCCCGAGTAGCTTTGCTAGAAGTGAGCACCGTTAAGAGTGCTCTATTTAAAGAGCTTTAACAATAAAAAATTGTATATATTTATGTATTCTTGGGTGTCGTGTGCTTATGTGCGTGGCCTACCTACCTACCTAAGTATGAATTAAACAACAGTAAGTGTAGCATTCCCCCTGATATCATTACTCGAGCTCCCAACATGAATAACAAAGTCGCCAGGCTCGACGACGTACTTCATGTTTATATTCCAGAGACCCAAGTCCGCAACATTGATGTCGACGCTTACCTTCTCGGTGGTGCCAGCCTTTATGAGCACCTTCGAGAACCCACGTAATTGCTTATTCGGTACCACGACGCTCGTTACTGTATCTTCAACATAAATCTGCACAACCTCGGCGCCATCCCGCTCCGACTCATTCGTCACATCCACCGACACCCTCACTGTATCCCAGGGGCCCGCAGTGCTCTTATCCAGCGTTACGGCTCCGTACGTAAATTTGCTATACGACATCCCATACCCAAAATCATAAAGCGGCAACGGGCTGCCCAACACGTACGCATGTCCAAACACCAACGTGCCATTTTCCTGCACGTACCCCGGGTCCGGGTATGCCCTCGCCGAGTTCAGGTAATCATAATACACGGGCGTATCGGCCACATCACGAGGAAACGAAACGCTAAGTTTACCCGAGGGATTCACGTCTCCGAACAGTACGTCCGCCAGCGCGTTGCCGCCCTGCTCTGAGGGGTAGAACTGCTGCAGCAGCGCGGCGGCCGAGGAGGAGATCCAGGGCTCGGTCACGGGCTTGCCGGAGGAGTAGACGACGACGGTCGGGGTGCCGGTGGCGAGGAGGGCGCGGATCAGGGGGGCTTGCGCGCCCACGAGCGAGAGCGAGTTCACGTCGACATGCTCGCCTGTCGTCGCGTTTAGACCCGCCCATAGCTCGTCTTGGTCCCGTGTCCAGGTGCCGACGACGACGACTGCGACGTCGGCGGCTTGGGCGAGGGAGACGGCGGCGGAGAAGCCGTCTTCCGAGTTCGACCACCGCTCGCAGCCTTGCGCGTAGGTTACTTTGCCCGTGCTGGCGGCGGTTATGCCATCCAGGGGTGTGACGCCGCGGGTTTGGGCGGGGTGGGGGACGTAGTCGCCGTACTGAATTTTGTTAGCCACTCTTTTCTATTTTTTTTTCAAATTTCTCCTTACATTCATGTAACCATGCGCCATGGGTCCGATCACAGCGATATTCGCATTTTTCTTCAAAGGCAGGATATTATTGTGGTTTTCAAGCAAGACAATGGATTCCGCGTCCAACTGTCTGGCGAGCTCGACGGTCTCCGGCGTATTGATGTACTTGGTCTGGTCTTCTGCCGAGACACCGGTAAAAGGGTTCTCGAATAACCCGATCTCGAATTTGGCGCGTAGTTGTCTGGAGACGGCTTCGTCTACTACGTCTATTGAGAGCTTCCCGGACTCGACCATTTCAGGGATCTTCTCGAAGTTGTAAGATCCGCCGCCCATTTCAACGTCGTTTCCGGCGGGAAGTGCCTGCGATTTTGTCAGCCCCTAGAATTTCTACTTTTTGTTTTTAACTATCGTGAGCGAACTTACCAAGTTTACTATAGCTTCGGAATCAATAGGGTTCGATTTACACATCTTGAAATTAACACACAAGCGATCCGTGGCTCCTGCATCACTCATTACCTAGACACATCAGAATTTCCCATCTCAGCAGTCAGAAATTCTACTTACGAAATACTTATAACCCCATTCTCCCCTGAGTATATCGGTCAATGTATGTTTGTCAGCCACGGCGGGAATTCCATCATAACTATGATATGCGGACATGATGGAAAAGGCGCCACCATCGATGATCGCTCGCTTGAAGGGAGGTAAATACGTGGTTCGCAATTCACGTTCTCCCCCATGAACGGGGGCAGTATTGATGCCCTGCTCCGGTGATGCAAATGCAGCCTTTCTTTGTTAATAACTGTTACCATGGAGGTTGTTAAGATAATAGTGCCACTCACAAAATGCTTTACCATAGCCGAGACGTTGCCCGACTGAAGACCCTTGACGTACGCATGAGCGAGCTCGCCGGTTCTAGTCTTATTATCAGTCATACGTTAAATTCTTTAACCTGTTGCATATCTTACAGATAGCCATCCTCTCCGAACGTTTCCTCAACACGGCCAAACCGCAACTCGCGAGCCAAATCAGCGAGAGGCCCAAAAATCTGATTGACGCCCAGCGCACGAGCTTCCTGAGCAATTGCGGCCGCCATTTTCTCAACTAGAGCCGGGTTGAAGGAACACGCATGAGCGATTGGCGAATTGAAAATCGTGGCGTTTGGAATTAAGAAGCCGTGTATGCCTTCAGATTGAACCCACGCCGGTATCCCGAGCGTGGTGTTCTGCATCAGATAGTCCTGCCCGATCTTGATGCCATCGCTGAGCATCTCCCAGGGTATAGCGACACCAACATAATAGGAGCCAGCTCGGTATTTCATGCTCCATTCTAAGCCGGTTTGGTTGAGAGTACCATCTGAGATGTCGATCCAATTTCTTAGATCTCCTTGAACCAATTGAGCTGTCTTGTCTTCGATTGTCATTCGCGATAGTAGGTCGGATACTCTGTCTTCTATCGAAGCTGATGAGTCCTTGTAAAGTGGCGCGCTGGCGTCGCTAGATATAGCTAATGCAGCCGCCACCAAGGAGGCAACGCCTAATGGAAGTGAACACCGCATTTTTCGAGTCAGCTATTCATTCACCACTCACCGAAATACCAAGACACGAAGGTATATTGAGTAAATCATTCCAATCATAACTATCTCAACACTATGACTTATATCGTAACTACCTACATACGTATCCTTGACCAGTATAGTCGTATTGAAAGTCAACCCAGGTCTTAGCCAACGGGAGAGCAATCTCCGAATTCTGGTTAGCCTCAACATAGGGCCTTTCCAAGCAAAGAAACCACAATTCAAAACATTAAATCTACAAAATCTGATGGTTCTCCCATCTCTTCGAAAACACTGGGCCGTGCCTCCGAAAAGCCAGCTCTACATGTACTAACCTAGGTCCTAGGTACCTACAAAAGAACCTGCAGAATCTCTCAGCTTCCATCATAGTTCACGATGGAAAATTGGGGGCGAGCCGGGGAGGCGTTGGGGTAAGTCCGGGGAACTGAGGAGTATAAAGCATGCCACGATATGGCGTCTCCTATCATTGGTGGGCAAGGATTCCACCGAATTCCCCCGCCACCAGCCCTCACCCAGGGTTCGTGGAGATACCCCATCTTATATCGTATTTCCTTTCGTCTACAATTAAACCGACATCCTGCTAGGTTAGTGCTCAGTCTACGATTCTTGGATAGGAGCGGCTCAAAGGCTATACGATTAAGTCTGAGTTATGTAGAAAGATGAGATAAATCTATCGCGTTTACGGCCCGAGGCCCGTCTTCCCATGATCGTCTGAGCCAAGACCAAGCTTAGAAGCAAGAATGCCATTTTGGTATTTGGTGATAGAAGATGCGTCCGATTTGCGGTTCAAAGTCGGGGTTGAGCATCACAACTTGATCTCATTGGGCTCTCCGCACTTTACTTGATAGGAACTAGGTAGAAAATCGACATGTAGTGTATTATTATTCTCATAAACTGTAGGGACACTTCTAATTCTAGCTTTTGCAACAAGTAAACAATAGCTTCGAGTGATTGAACGGCCAATATAGTAAACATGAAGTTCCGCGATGGCATGTGGGCGGTGGCAGAGGGCGTGCGCGTCGAGTACGCCGAAGAGGTCTACGATATCACAGAGACAGAAAAGGGTCTAAGCCTTCTATGCCCTACCAAGAAGATCAGAAGTCGCGGTGATACTCTAAATTGCAGCACGCTAACAATTGTAAATATCACTTACAACACGAGTTATGACCGCCAGCTAAATAACATCAGGACCTCGAAGCCCCCCACGACGGCATAATCTCCGTCGAGACAACCCACTGGTCCGGCGCGGCGCGCAAAGGCCCCAACTTCTCGCTCTTCCCGCAAGGCGGTCTGAAGTACTCTCCCCAAGTCACCAAAAGCGCCAAAGGCACAACCCTCACCTCCGGCACCCTCTCGGCCACCATCAGCTCCGCCGAGCACACCTTCGGGATCCAGTTCCACGGCACCGACTCCGCCTCCAAAGCGCTAACCTCCCTCTCCTCGCGCAGCGTGGGTCTCGCGTACAGCCCGGCGTGGAGCAACATGCTGCAGACGGGGGACATGACGCAGTTCGCGCACCACGTGTTCACGCAGACGAACCTGAGCGTCGGGGAGACGATCCACGGGCTGGGCGAGCGGTTCGGGGCCTTCAACAAGGTCGGCCAGGCGATTTCGCTGTGGAATGCGGACGGCGGCACGTCGAGCGAGCAGGCGTACAAGAACGTGTCCTTCTTCCTCAGCAGCCGTGGCTACGGCGTCTTCATCGACACCCCTGGGAAGGTCGAGCTCGAGGTCGGCAGCGAGCGGTGCTGCCGCGCGCAGACTAGCGTGCAGGGCCAGAGGCTCAAGTGGTATATTATATACGGGCCGACGCCGAAGGAGGTGTTGTACCGGTACTCGGTTCTGACGGGTAGGCCGTCGAAGGTCCCGAGTTGGAGTTATGGGCTTTGGCTTACGACTAGTTTTACGACGAACTATGATGAGGCGACTGTGACCTCGTTCCTTGAGGGGATGAAGGAGCGGGATATCCAGGTGGATGTTTTCCACTACGATTGTTTCTGGATGAAGGTAAGCTCATCGCTCCCTTTACCAAACCCTCGGGATGGTCTCCTGATGTTGTGTAGGGCTTCAAATGGACAGACTTCATCTTCGACTCCGAGAAATTCCCTGACCCCAAGGCGCAAATCGCTAGACTCAAGTCATCCGGATTGGTAAGTAAGGTATGTGTCTGGATTAACCCGTACATCGCACAACACGGCGCCGCCTTCGCGCACGCGGCCGAAAAGGGATATCTGGTTAAGCGCAAGAACGGAGATATCTGGCAATGGGATCTATGGCAAGCCGGCATGGGACTCGTCGATTTCACAAACCCCGAGGCCGTAAAATGGTACACCGAGTGTCTGAACGGATTATTCGATAAGGGCGTTGACTGTCTCAAGACCGACTTCGGAGAGAGGATCCCAACACTGGATGTGCAGTGGTTTGACAAGGACGTTGATCCGCATAAGATGCATGTAAGTTTGCCTCCAGCGCAGGGTATCATTTCAAACCAAGGGGGATTCGACCGCGGTGTTAACACTTAACAGAACTACTACGCCTACCTCTACAATAAAGTCGTATACAACGCCCTGCAAGCCCGCTACGGCGAAAACGAAGCCGTCCTCTTCGCCCGCGCCGCGTGTGCTGGGACCCAGCAATTCCCGCTCGTCTGGGGCGGTGACTGCGAATCCACCCCAGAAGCCAGTACGTAGCACCCCCCCATTTCCCCCTTTCCATCCATGAACTCACATCTCCAGTGGCGGAATCCATCCGCGGCGGCCTAAGCCTCGGCCTCTGCGGCTTCACCTTCTGGTCGAATGACATCGGCGGCTTCGAAGGCTCGCCGCCCTCCTGGCTGTACAAGCGCTGGGTGGCCTTCGGACTCCTCTGCTCGCACAGCCGCCTACACGGCAGCGGCTCGTACCGCGTGCCCTGGCTGATCGACGACGACGACCGGTCCCCCGAAGGCTGTTCCGCGATCCTGGCGAAATGGACCGCCCTCAAGACCCGGCTGATGCCGTACCTCATGGCGCAAGGCACCAAGGCCGTGGAGCAGGGCTTGCCGATGAGCATGCGCGCCATGTGCGTCGAGTTCCCGGAGGACCCGACGAGCTGGTACCTGGATAGGCAGTTCATGATCGGGGAGAAGTTGCTGGCGGCGCCGGTGTTCGAGGAGTCGGGCGAGGTGGAGTTTTACCTGCCGAAGGGGACATGGACGTGTTTCTTCACGAACCGGACGCGTAAGGGACCTGGGTGGTTTCGGGAGCGGCACGGGTTTAGTAGTATGCCTTTGTACGTGAGGGGAAATGCGATTTTGGTACTCGGGAAGCAAGGGATCAAGGGTGCTGCTTACGACTACACGACAGATGTCGAGGTGGTCTTATTTGGGACGGAGGAGGATTCTGGGGCGGCTAGTACGGATGTTGTGGATGGTGATGGGAAAGTTCTAGGGACCTTAAAATCTTGCCTTAGCGACGGCGGTATAAAATTTGAGGGTTCAGAACTCCTGAAGGGGAATTGGGTGAGAAATCATTACGAAGGTCTTTCGTACGATGAATCGTACTGTGGGTATTGGATCACTTAAGCAGAGGTTACAAGAATGAAGATCCCGTTACCACCTAGTCCTCAATGACTTTTATATACCGCTATCTGAATATCGTCAAGCGTGACGCTGCGTACATACATAACATGTCAGTAACGCTAGACGCGCAACAATTAAAAAAAATCATGCAAAGAAAATATAAAAGAACGGTAACTAGTTGACGCGGCTATACAAGCCATTAGATGTTGTACAATTGTGAAAGGGGTATATCCTTAATTGGTCAGGTAGTATGTCCTCTTATATAACGCTCCGTTAACACCGACCCCTCAAAAATTCGTAACCTTCCTCCTTTTCCTTATTTTTTACTAGGCGAGTGAGTACTAGGTAGGCACCTAGTATCGTAGCTCGATGCGCGAGAAGCGCTTCTCCATCGAGTCATCCATCCAATCCCTGTTTTGAGACTGGGGTTCGCTGCGCTTCCACATGCTTTGCTCGCTGAAGTCAACCTTCGTCTCAGGTCTTTGGGTAGCATTCTGAGGCTTTCGTAGGTTGTCATGCGCAACAGTGATTTCGGACGCCTCTTGGACCTTCGATGCAGAGCCGCTGGGGCTCCACAAATGACCTTCTGTCGCAACCTCAGTTTTTGCTGGCTCAGTCCAGAGCTGAGGTGCTGCGCTCAATGCATTCTGCTTAGTCGTCTTAGCAGGGACTGCTGGATGAATGAACTGGGCGGTCGTTTCCATAGAGCCGAAGAATACAGGGTGTCGAACGGCAGCATCGAAGCTAACAGGCTCGACAACCTTGCTCTCAGAGTTTCCTCTGCTTCTGATAACCTTCGGGCCGATCGCCGGGTGGACCGTCTCAGCAGTAGTCTTCATGGAACCCATGAAGACGGGATGTCGGACATTGACATCGAGGGTTTCAACATCAGGGTAGCTCTGAGCAATAGCATCCTGGAGCTCAGCTGTCCATTGTGACGGCAGAGTTTGACCCCGCGAGAACCTGATCTCCGGGTGAGAGGCAACGATGGCCTTTTGGAGAGCGACGGACCAGGCTCTAGGAGTCGCGGGTTTGCGAACGAGGTTGACCGGTGCGTGACTTGCCTTAATAGCCTCCTTGAGTTCCGCTTCCCAATCCTGAGGGTAGGAAGCCCTGTGAGAGGCCATGGTGCCGGGGTAGCTAGCGGCGATGGCTTCTCGCAACTCACCGTCCCAGTCCGCGCGATAAGCGACGCTCTGGCGGTGCGCCTTGCGAAGAGGAATGTGTGCTAGCTTCTTGCGGGGCTGTTCGTCCAAGTTCTTGACTACAAATTCTTCAGGTAGTTCCGGCACAGCAGGGATTTCGGGCTCTGCCTTTAGAGAATCCTTAGGGGCCTTAGACGCTTCCGCTTCCTTCGTCTTTCGTCCAAATAAACCGTTGAAGAAACTCTTAGCTGAGGATGCCTTGGTAGCGGTCGTCTTGGCCGACGATGAATCAGACATGGGTGATGAGGGCGCTGAGCTTGCTTCGGATTCGGAAGCGAGGGAGGGGCTTTTGGGTCCGACGGAAGAAATCGAAATCCAATCAATCTCGACTGGAGTGGCATGGCTCGGCGTCCAGATGTGCGTGGACTCGAGTTCTGCTAGAGGTCCGTTGATGGCACGAGGCTTTCGAACCATTCGGAGTGCGGCTGGTTCTGCAGAGGTTGTTCGGTAAACTTTGCGAGTCGGGTCAACCTGGAAGAGGCCGGACGAGATAGGCGTCGACGCCACAGGGTTGCACCATAGAGAAACACCGGTTGGAGGGGGGACGAAGATCGATTCCGACTTCTTCTCCCAAAGCTTTGTGCTTTCTAGGATTGGAAGGGGCTCTTCTACCTTGCGAGGCATTCGCGTCATGTCTATCGCAGCCGGCAGCTTAGATGTTCTCCGGAAATCGATTCGGATGATGTTGGCGTCGAATAGACCTTCGAATTCTGAGCTCGAGACTAGCAGAGTAGACTTTTCCCACATCGATTTCGTTACAATCGATGCTGGAATCTCACGTGTCTCAATTAACTCGGGGGTAGAAGCAGCGAACTCGGACTTGGACTCTGAAGACTCTCCAGTCCAGAGGCTAGTTGTTGCAAGTACTGGCAGCGGCTCGTTATTCACACGAGGCTTCTTAACAACCAAGATGGCTGCTGGGGCTTTCGAAGTTCTGCGGTAGTTGTTCCTAGCCACGCTGGCATTAAATAGACCTTCGTACTCAGACTCTGGGCTTATCTCTGGCTTTCGCCACAAGGGAGTTGATGAGACTTTAATCGCAGCATCCGTGTCAACTGATCGGGTAGTCATCACGGACTTCTTAGACACGAATAACTGGGCGCCTGTGACGGGTTGAGGCGAAGCGATAATTTCCCGAACCCATAAGTTATTCGTGCTCAGTTTCGCTAACGGCTTCTCAATCGTGCGAGCGGCTCTTTTCGTGGAAATAGCAGCAGGTTCTTTCGTACTCCTACGAAAGTCGGACCTGGGCTTGTTGCTGTCGAAGAGACCATCATGCTCATCGGCATAGACGATAGTGGGCTTCTCCCACATAAAGGCAGACTTAGTTGTGACCTTTCCTCCCCAAAGAGTTGTCGAGGTCAACTTTTCCAAGTGTACCTCTACGGTGCGAGGCTTCCTCTCCATCGCAATCGCAGCAGGCAATTTAGACGTTCGTCGGTAGTCAGCCCTAGAGTGACTAGTGCTGAACAGACCTCGAATTTCTGAAGTTAAAGTAGCGATAGGTCTTACCCATAAAGCCTTGTTATGTGGAACTGTCTTCGCCTTCGGTGAGACGGCTAGGGTCTTGTGGGTTGGCTTGCTTGCGCTCCATAGTAGCCCAGTGTTTGCTATACTGCTGTTCTTGGGCTTCGGTTCCCATAACTCGTTGCTTTCAATCGAAGGGATACCTTCAAGTTGGAACTTTGATCGGGTCATTATTGCGGGATCTACGAGGTAACTCCTCCAGATGTGAGAATCCGGTTGAGGTAGACCGACAGTGTTGACTTGCATGACTTCTTGTTGGGCCCAGAGTAGAGTCTGAACTAATGCAGGTTCCGAAGTCGGGCGGGGTAGGCGGTCTGCTGGAATTGGCTCCTCCAACACTAAACCATCATCATCACGATACTCCTCAGCTGCTTGCTCAGCGATGTTATTCGCGGAGACGGGTGACCGGGCGTATTCGGGGATCTGCAAAGGCAAGGGAAGCAAACTATTCTTCGAAGGTACACTATCGGACTTAAGCAAGCTGGCAATCTCCCAAAGCGTGCTCTCGTCGAAATCGTCACCCTCGTTATCGCTGTCTGAGAAGGCGAAGTTGTCGCCTTCCTCTTCCGCTTCGTAGTCGTCGAAGAACGATGTCGTGAACTCTTCAGCTTCCAATTGCTTTGACTTCGCTTCTAATGCTGCATTAATCTTTGGACCTCCCGTTGTCATAGTTCCTGGCATAGCCATGAACATGCGGGTAGGTCGAGGTTGGATGCTAGCATTTTCGCTCTTTTCTCCCCAAGGGAATTGGAAGAGACCTAAAGTCCCTCGTTTGTCCGGTAAGGGCTCAGGATTCTCGAGGATGTCCGGCAATAATGTGGCACGCTTGTTCCTGCGAGGCGGGCGAATGGTGACGCGGCGGGTAACGGCCCCACTCGATCCTAAAGGATCATACTTCTTCCATAGCCCTTCCATCGCACTAGTGCTTCCGTTCTTAGTCGGCTTTTCCCATAGACGCGTGCTTTCTATTAATAGCGAGCCCGAGATTTTTCTAATCGCCGGACGTACAGATAAGCCCGGGAGTTCGTCAACTTCGTTGGTCCGAGCAGACGCCTTGGCTACGAAAACCCAAAGACCTGAGCTGACCGGGTGCTGAACAGGCGACTGCGGTTTCCAGAGCTCATGCGCCTGGGTCACCGGTTGGTATACCGTTGGCTGCAGTGGCTGTACGCTACCGGGTGCTTCATTATCGTAATCAGACTCGTCGGTGTCAGGAGGACTTGGGCTACCTAGCGCAGCCTTAGAAACAGAAAGGAAGTTAAGGTTGTTGCGTTTCATGAGTAGGTCGGGAGTGCTCTTCATGTATTCCATCTGGGCCTCGGCAAGACGAGCTTGCCAGGCGCTGGCCTGTGTGTTTTCGGAGCTCATCCCGGAGCTTTGAGATGAAGGTGTGCCGGTAGTTTCTTGATTTTTAGATCGCAAGGTTGCATTGCGCAGGGATGCCCTCCGGGATGCTCTGCGTTCAGCGATTGAAGGTGGGCGCGACCCCTTGGACGTTGTAGTACCGATGCTTGACATAGAATCACGATCGACGCGGCTTTGCCATTTGTTTTCTAGTTGACCCATCTCACGCTCCAGGTTCTCTAAAAGCGCCAGGCGCCCACCTTGGCTCCCTGCTGAATCCCGGTTCGGTTGCTCAAACCGCTTTAATTGAGCCTGGATCATCTGGTACGCAGCCTCAGGCGACTCTAGTGGCGAGGGTTCTGCAGTTTGAATTACTATCGCTCTTTTGCTGCTCTTCGTGTTGAGAACGAGGGGAGCTGGCGGGGGCATCTTCCTCGACCTTAGCTTCTCCTTTCTGGTAGAGAATGTCGGGCATTCCTCGCCAATTCGGTGATGAAATGTGGGAATCTCTTGCACGGGCTTCTCGGGAGACTTCTGTTGATCGACCGGACTATCCGATGTATCCAACATTACCTCCATAACCTCGTCCGGAATATTAGCATAAGAACTACGTTCTATCGGTTCCTCGGATATACGAGAGTTTTGAGAGTTCTGAATGTACGTTGACCGAGCATTGAGTCGTCGTGCTTGTTGGATATCAACGGCAACCACTGGTGAGTGTACGGATCCCCAGATAGTACTCCTGTCATCATCTCGGACCCTGCTTTCGGTTTTCATGGATGACATGCTGAAACGGCTTGCTTCTGGAAGAACTGGGGACGACCTCCGGTTGTTCTTCTCATCCGACGGGCGCTTTTGTCTGTCATTCTCAGCCGAAATCCCGGGAAGCCAAGACTGGCCTACTTCGTTGACTGCATTACGAGAGCTTTCAGCCTTTGATACAAGTTGAGGTGGGATATCCTCGATGCCAAGAATGCTCGTGGTCCGAATGGAACTCCTGTCAGTTGTCTTAGACACTCTTCTTTCGCTAATAGAGTCGGGTTCGGGGATGCTCTCGGTCTTGGGTGGCGGTGCGTCGGCCAAAAAAGTCGCTGGTAGAGGAGGGATCTGGGGGACTTCAGACCGTCGCTTTTCTGAAGCATTGCCTGTCGAGGGAGCGCTAAGAGGAGTCGTGTACAAGAAACTCATCTTCTCGTCAAATGTCATACTCTTCGTGTTATTAGGAAGGGGTCGCTGTGCGTTGCCGGCACTCTTAGGGGGTGGCGGCAAAGGAGGTAGCTGCGTAGGACTTCCAGGCATGGACTGAAGGATGGACTTCCTACTTGCAACCGAGCCGGCTGATTTTGATCGTCGGTGATTCTGGCTGGGCGAGAGCTCCGCAGGGAAAACTTGGCGATCTTTATCACCTTTCCTAGGGATTGGGCGAGGTCGGTTGACAACCGAATCACGAGAATTGAGGGGTGCTGCGGGCGTCTTGGAGGCTCCTTGCACGATATTATCCACAGCGCTCGGGTCATCGTACACAATATTATTGACGAACATCACGGTTTCTTGCCTCTGGCTTTCGGCTTCCCTCGCTGCTTTCAATGCTTGTGCCCGAGGATTTGATGGAAGCCCTGTTGTCGGACGTCTTTGGAGCGGAGTCTTCACCGATTCAGGCTTCGGTGATTCAGGCGGGGTACGAGGCCTTGGGATTGGTATACGAATTGGCTCGCCAGGTCGGATCGGTTGGAAAGTCGACGGAATTGCTGGTGCAAGGGGTTGGCGAGGTGATCTCCTCCTAATCTTGTCAGTGCCAGGCGATAGTTCCGAGGAAGTAGAAGATGCGTTTGCTTCTACGGAAAGCCCCGTGGTCGTCTTGGTCGTCTTAGTCGAAACCGATCTCCCTAATTGTGCTAAGGTCGCAGGCGCAACTTGCTTCCTCTTCGTACTAATTTCCCTAGAAAGTATTCCATCTTGTCCTTCAGCAGTCGGTGGTTGTGGAGCTGGTCGCTGTGCGATAAGAGTCGATCCCCGCTGTGCCAACTTCATCCGTCGTTCCCTTTCGAAATTTGCGGCGGTGGCAAGATCGACGGTCGGTATTCTGTCTAGGGGATTATTCATGCCTTCTTGCTCCACAATAACCGGCTTCGAGATTACGAGCTTGCTTGCCGAACTCTTGGATTTGGTGTGTTTCTTGGTTCTTCCTTGATCAGGTGTCGGTGTGATCGGGAATGAAGCGACGGGCATAGAGCCATCAGCAGGGGCGGCGTACGCGGCCACAGACATTGTAGCAGTGACACCCTTCACATCCTCATAACGAGACGGAGGATAATCAGCAGAGTCTGAAGACGACAAGTCCCTACCCATGTCTCGAGTCATCGGAGAGTCCGGTCGTCGCGGAGGTGGACCTCGAGGAATGACAAGTGATCCCGAGAGCACAGTCACCAGTGCTTTATCCTAATTAGCGATTAAGGCAAACATCATTAAAGTTGAATACGTACCAACTAAGATCGCCAAGCCAAGAGCAGGGAGTGTAGTTCTCAATACCAACTCAGTCGACCTTATGCCTAGGAGAAGGACCACGCTCATCTGTAGACAATTAGCACCGGAATTCACATAACACATCCATGATACTAACCCCTATCCATATTCCTAAGCCAAGGACAACCATGCCGACACTTTTCTTCGGGGCACGTGGGCTGCTCGCATTGTCCTTCGTCGAGCCCATGGATACAACTTGGATAGCTAACAGGCCGAAAATGACGGCGTCTAACGCGATGGTAGTGATAGCGACGGGTAATGCTTTGGATACGGGCACACAAGTAGGGTTGAACTCGTTTCCCGTAAGTCCTATAAATGCCATACCAACACCAAATCGTCCAAGGAGAAGGATTTGCGGTACCAAACTCAAACCCGCCTTCTTTCCTTCCCCTCGTGCCGCCCATATCAAATACTGTTCGATGAAGATTTTCCCTAGCTGATCAAAGACAGACGAGAAGACCGCCGCAATCTGACAAGAGATGCCTGCGGTAGGCTCGATAACAGTGGCGATGAATTCGACCAATGCCCAAGCGGCGGAAGATAAGAGAAATAGTATGAGGACCAGCCTCAGGCCGTCCCGAAAGATTGTTGAGCCATGACCTATAACGTACAAAACCAGGGCAGCTGATGCCGCGTTAAACAAAATGCCGAAGAAAAAGGCGCCCAGCAGGGCCTGCGTTATTCCTGGAGTCGCCATAACGTCGGCGGAGCGGGATATATCGACCAGATAGAGAATGTAAATGCCCACTCAATGGGTATAGATATTCAAAGATATTATATATAGGTATTAACCAAGAAGCGAATTAGTCATGTTGGCGTGGCGTGGCGTTCAGTGAATTGAGTGCAATTACGGTGCCATGGTGGTCGACGACAGCGATACGGCGATAGTCAGAGCCAACACACACGAAAGAGAGGGAGAGGAGAAAGAGAGGTAGCAAAATCGAGATGGTGATAATACAAAGTAGGGGAGCGACCAGCCCTCAGCACCAAGCGAGGGTTTCGAGGGATCTCAGTCTCTAGCCATCTCCATAAACCTGGGCTTCCGCAATAGTGGGGAGAAAGGTCTGTGATCCTCAAACATGGACCTGGCAGGGTCCTGTTCGAGGTCGACGACTAGCTCCACAGAGATGCGAAGGCAAGATGAGTGATTGGACGGAGATACAAGGCTGAAGAATCCAAGACTCCTATGGACACCCAACCCCGGTCAAGGGGAGATATACATGAAACCTCAATCGTTACATTAGACATGGAATATTTCTAGGGCGTCTCTTTTTTTATACCAAGTCCCCCGACTCGTTTTGATTGAAGAAACAACGCAATTAGCTTTAAGCGAGACATAGATCTCATCAATGTTGTGGACACGGTCATATGAGCGGCTCAGCCGCACGAGATCTGGGAATTAAAGTTGACGAGGGCAAACGAAATTGACGAATATGTTTGATGTTTTTCCCGTAAGGTAAGAAATATGCTTAGCATTATTAAAACACATAATATAGTCTTATCCCTTTGGGTGTTTGAAAACCTGTTATAGAGAGATAAAGTTATATCCCACAGACTCACACTATATTATCCATCTTATAATAATCTCATTATATAGCGGTTCAGTCGGTTCAGTCGGTTCATTCGTGGCATAGTCGGCCTTGAGGATCCGTAGAGTGAGTGCACAGACCCTTCAACATGGCTGCTGGACCGGAAGAGGGTGGGTGAGAAAAAGAAATGGCATAGTGACAAAACCAAGACTTCGAGACAGTCAGATGACTTCGGATAATAGAGCCTTGCTCATCCGAACGATGGCATCAAGATCTCCTTCTGCGACTGCCATCGCAGATCTTAGGTCGGTAATCATACAGTAATCATACAGTAATAAGCCGTGGGTTCGTCGATTTCGAAATGATAATCGTTCGACTGGAAAGCAAAGAAGGAATTGGTGAAAAGAATACGAAGGATTATTAAAAGTTCAATCTTGGCACTTGGAATCTTTTAATTTAATCTCGCTCTGCTCGATGGCAGGCTAATTAAGTATTAAGTGGGGCATGCGGGACGCGTAGCACTGAGCACTGATGAAGATTGGCTGCTCAGGGGTAAGTATCATAAAAGTACTCTTTGATACAGATACAACTAAAAGATACGAGTACTACATAGCTGACGATACTCTGGTAATACATCCCAGTTCTTTGGTAAAGACATACATACAGATGCGAGTAATTCTTGATCTTTCGTTGTATGAGCCTCAAGTCAGATCAATCAGTCCAAGATTTCTTTAAAGTAACCTCACGCAAAGTTACTATTAGGTGTTTCGGGAATTGTGTTTGGTGTATTCGCGTGCGCGGCACGGAGGTGATGCCAGATACCTAGTAGTATATGGATCTCCAGCGCCACCATCGACACGGCGGGGCGTAAGGACAGGACCCATTGCTCAAACGTCTCTTCACAGTAATCAAACAGGATTCTACTATTAGTGTAAGGAAGATGGTCTTAAAATACCGCGCTAATCTGTATATACTCAGTGCACATTAATCTCATCGTAGAAAGGCGTACTCTATGATAAGAAGCAAAGGATGAAGCTAATTGTCCGCAGTATACTACATATTCGGAGATCATCACTCTAGTATACTCTCTTAGAACGCTAATACAAGCTACCGGGCAAAGTGGCTGCATCTCTCAACATATCTAGATTTAACAAAAATCGCGCATCAGATCCTCAGAGATCCCTCTAACTCCGGCAATCCAATACCCAAACTTTTGCGTGTAGACACCTGTGTCTCCTCGGAAGGGAGCTCGGGCATTGGCGCCGGAGACTCTGGCAACTCTGGTAATGATTCTGGCATTAACGAAAGCTTGATCATTGAATTCAAGATATCAGATCTTGCCGTTCGTTCCTTGGATGAATCTTGTGAATTAGATCGGGCAAAAAAGCTTGGTCCCGGGTATGAGCCTGCTTAATTGTGTTAGCAATCATATTGGGCTCGCGACTCGGATCATGAGGATGTGGCAACACACCTGCATAATTGGCATCCTCAATTATCAGTTGGCGCGGGAACCCGCTGATTGGCAGCGTGACCCCCCCGGAAAAGCCAGACGCGCCCTGCAGACAGAGCGATATCTTAATCGCTGTGTATTCTTTCAGAGCAGTAGCCTGAATAGGTTCTATATCGAAGTAACCCTGTCGTTGCACGTTGCGAATGGCGGCTTCAGTTAGTACAATGTGCTGTGCTCTTCCTCAGGGAATATCGCCTTCGATTAAGAAGTAACGCCTGAAGTTTCCCTTGAGAACTGATATGAAAAAGGCCCCGAGACTTTTCATCTCGTCGGACCAACTCCGTAGTCTGCAGCACATCGATCCTAGATACCTAGTGTTAGTCCAATCGTAGTGAAAGAGGTGAATATTTAGACACGAGAGTTACCTTTATATGTGTAGCCGGAAGTTGTTAGTTTAACAGAGCCAACTTCCTTCTCGAAAAAAAACGTGCTTGCTATCAATCTATATGCCACCTCTTTGACTACTAGCATGTTCTTTTAGAGCGCTTCTTCTGCTTCTCGTTCAACTTCATCAACTCTTTGGATATCATCAAACTTTACCGCTGGGATATGAAGCTCAGGAGAAATACAGACATAGCGTTGAAGTTCCTCTGTCATGTTAAATGGAGCTGACGTGAATTGTCTACTGACAGACATGTTCCAGATGCGATTGCAGGCTCGATCATCAGTCTTACCAACCTTTCTAGCTGATCTTGTGAATGGGTTCCCAATTGTAGCTAAGGGAAACACGCTCGTCGAGCTCAGAGCATCGGTAGACTTTCCACTTTGAGGCGTATAACCATCTTTGATACAACAGCCCGTATCAACGGAAAGCATAACGTCCGGAGGTAAGTTGGCAATATCGCTCCATATCGATCTTGTTTCCTGATGTACTACCTAAACTGGACAAGCGTTCTGTGAGGTAGTTCCAACGTATTGGTCTCCCGTTTTCTCCTTTGAATCATCTTGAAGCAAGATATGGCAGCAGTAGTTGCGTGAGCACTTATCCCTCTGTCAGGTTAGGAATGTGGATTTCTTTTTGAATGAATGCAGGGTGAGCGTCTTGTAGATGGAAACGATCATAGCATGTACTGCTATCTGTGGGATCTGGCCGATTATAGTTAGAGAATACCACATCTCTACCTCCGGAAGCGGTTGTATAAGTAATCGCAACTCTGATAGACATCTCATGTTGAGACTGAATACCCCCCAAAAAACTCTGATTGGAAAGTCTTGAGTGCTACTTCCAGTGGCTTCGTTTTATATATGCTGCCGTGATAAGTGCTAGATAGATTTTTGAAGAGCGGTAAACTATTAATCATTGTTCCAAGTGTGAAGGCTTCATGATACAGAGTCTTGAACTCTTTAGTAGTTTTGTTCCTACCCTTTGACCCCTATTCCAAGAGCTGTGATACCACCGGCACTTCCAAGTATTAGTGAGTTTGTTCTCTAATCATAAAGTGATCTTGCTTAGACATCTTGAACCAACAAACGAATCGCAGAAAAATTGAACAGGGGTTTCGGTCCCAGAATCTTCTCAATCGCCTGTAGTGCCTTTAATTCGACGATATCATTTACTCCCCCGCTATGCAGGTAAGCATTGGAACATGATAGTTGTATCTTGATCCTAGTAGGCTTTCAATATCCCCTTGAGGCGAACGTCCCTCTCCTCGGCCATCGAATGGAAGATGCCGCAGAGCTTTAGGCATCGCCTCGCCGCCACTGAATCATTCGCAATCTACAAATAGCAAAGGGGTATTGATAAGGATAGTTGGTGGATGCGCATAACGATGGACGTCCAGAATGGTTGGGATATAATCATGACTTGAAGGCGTAGCTGGGCTAAAGTGACAGATACCTTTCGAAGAACGCGAACTCTGACAGTCTATCAAAAGCTTGACTGGGGTGCTCTTCCCGGCCCCTATTTCTTGGTTAACTGTTTCTATGTAAAAAAGACCCTGCCATACTGTCCTGGCCATGATAGAAATTGAAATTTCCATATACGAGGGGGTAAGTAGTTGAAAGACGAGGAAATACTGTTACCTGTTTCACCTATGAAAGAGATAAGCTGCGGATATCATTCCGCGATTCCACTTGAATGGCTTTCGCTCATGATCGCAGCGAACCTCCCATAGTCCTAGAAAATAGGATGTCCGGAAGAGTCTCGGCCGAAACCAAACCATGTCATTCCCGATCCCGAACCACTTCGGCTTCATGTTCTGCTTCCGTACGGACTGATTCCAATATTTGGCGGAGTATTTCGACCACCACCGGATCTGCTTTTTCGTGTGGATTTCCGCCCACTGCGGTAGTCAGCTTTGGCTGTGGATTTCCTAATTCTCTAGGTTCTGTATAGGCAACGAGGGAAGGAATTCATCCATATTAAATGATTTCATCCATCAAGTATAAGATGGGAAGGTGTGTGGTTTTGAAATGGGTACTCACTACCAACGGACCCAGGAACATGGAGTACCCATTTCGGCCAGCATGATTCACAAAATGCTAGACTGTTACACTGGACGCAAGTAAAAGTCGTCACGGGGGATGTACTGTATGTCTGGCAAGGTGGTGGGCTTGGAGTTAGTCCTAGGAGCAAAACGTTAGTCATCTTGAACGTTTAAGGTTGTCGAGACAGCATCACATTTATGGGACAGGAGGCGAACACTTTGATTATTAAAGCCTCCCGTGTCTTCCGTGTCGGGTATCACTGCACGGCACATTCTAAGCGATTGCGAGAGGAAGTCAATTAAAGGAGTCAATGTTCCCTCTTGGCAAGCCACATACATACGCCTTGATATCAGTATTACCCTCGTACAAGTGTGAGGCTCAAAGGTATGTAACTATAGGCGTTATATGAGCGTATTTATGGTCGTATAGGATGAGGCGCGAAATAGCATTGAAGGACGGACTGAAAGGGCGCCAATTGATTCGTAGACTACGACCTGCCTGTCAGGACACCTACCCCTAGGTACATAAGCTGAAAGGGAGTGATTGACGTTGTCTTGGAATTTTTCAATAATTTAAAGCCTAAGATGTATACCAAGGGAATAAGCAATGAAATTCATATTAAAATCAGAGAAATTTGAGTGATAATATGTCATATTCGATTGCACAATAGTCAGAACTTGACGTCTTTAAGATCTACCCGTGCTACTACATTGAATAAGTTACCTTTAGTATCTACAGGTACCTACTCCTTTTGGTGTTTTAAGTAGGACAAAAAGGCTGTCGATAGTAGGTATATAGTAGCTAAAGAACCCTAGACTTGCTATTATGGAGAAATAAGAATGAATCTTGCAATAGTCACCGCTCTTCGTGATTGATTTTGAGTAGGCTTGGGCAAACGGAAGCAGACTTTTTATATGGATAACTTCGACCCCATAGATCCATCAGAAGAGAGCGGTCAGAGCTATATAGACATGGATGAATACCGAGAGCCTGGGACCGGGATCTGTCCCGGTGGGACCTTGTTGCGCGAGAATGGAGTCTGAGGCAGAGCCAAACTTGGATTATGAGCTGATCGCTCTCGGCAGCTTGCAGCGGTAGCGGGACGGCACTGGAAGTAAAGCGCTGATCTTAAAACCTGATGATAGAACACAACGACGTAGAGGGCGGCGCCGACACGATCGGAATGGTTAGATGGTGTTGTATTGGTAGCCCACTCATGCAAGGAGAACCGAATTCACAAGGGGGAGTAATACGGGATGGACGTCGGAAAAAGTGACGACGTAGGGTAAGGCCGAGTATGGTAGGCTTCCGATTCGGGCTCGCAAAGCTTATCACTTCATAATAACGGCAGCTATGAATCTTAAGGTCATCAGAAAGTTATCGCGATGGTAAGATGAATACGAATGCATTGTAAATATTATCTTCTGACTCGGACCTGCTATAACACTCGAAACTTACGAGATTATTACAATTGAATTGTTCGAGTTGCTAGAATAATACCTCAGTTCCAGCGGTTGTTATATTAATGATTCCAGATCTTTCGTCATAGTAAACTAGCGATTATGTAGAACACAGGATAAGGGGCATAATCGTACCTAAGGGAGGGGGCCGCTGGCACCTTCGGTAAGCATAATCGGTAGGACATACCAATCCTAGATCTACGGGATCAGCCACTTCGCGGCGTACAGTTCGTACTTTGCCCGCGAGTATCGTGAAGGATGTGACAGATATGCTTTATGGTGGTGGGGGTCTCAAGAAAAAGAAGACCCCTATCAAATTCTTCCCACCTCAGTTGACCAGTCAGCTTGCCCACAACTGCCCTCTTAATAGCTTATAATATTTCTTCAACAAATTTGAGAGGTGTGCTCATTATCCTCTTTCTTTCTTCCCTTCTTTCTTTTCTTATATCGTAAGCCACCTACTTGGTAGGCATGCCCAGTTCCGCTCGGGGTTCACAACGTGTTAAACGAATATAGTTATCCGAGATGGCATGACGGCGCGCTGCTGTTGATAGGCTGATAGGTAGGTAGACAAGAGCGTAGATAAACTAGATGGATCTTGGCAGATCATTATGGGCTTCGACAGGGGCGTTTATGTCACTGGCAGACTGGCAACCTGATACCGCTTAAGCCACCTCATCATGGTGCCTAGGAAGCGCATAGGTAGTAGGTACCTAGGCTGCTAGATAAGGTGAAGATGTGAGATGTGATGTGAGATATGTATGTGATAGATACCTACCTAGGTAGGTAGGTAGGTAGGTAGGCAAAACAAGCTTCATTACATGTGCTAGCTTGCCATCGCTTGCTGTCGACGATTTGTGATATTTGCAAATCGCCTCAAGACTTTGTGGGCTCCGAGAGTCCTGTTGGCGCGATCGACTCTGGGAGTCTGCGAGTTCAGTGCTGGTGCAGTTCGCCAACGCAAGTTCGGTAACATCACCGCGACCGGTCGGAGGTCCACAATGTCCACTCGTACACCGCCTTGGAAGCTGGAATGATTTTTTTTTTTTTGAATATCGATCTCGGGACCTCCTTGCTGTATGCCTTCTAAAAAAGCCTAATCGGATTCTTCAATTCTGCCCATCCTTTTTTATTTTATTTTTTCTTTCTAATGTTTCTTTAAATGATGTACTTGGATACTTTCTGCCCAGTGCTCAGTGCCCACAATACTTTCCCTAGGCACATATGCGTGTGTGGCTGATCTCATACTCAGGCTTAGTTGAGGCTTCCCCACAGATATCCACTAGATGGATCCGCGGAGAGCTTAACTTACAACAGTATCAACCAGTATTAACCGTCTACCTATTACCTATTACAGTCAAATTCCGCCATAACGATATGCTAAGAATAAATAGTTAATATCGTTATACTGAATTATTGTAATAAAAGAAGATCCACAATACCCTAAATAAGTAAAGTTTAATACAATATTTACTTAAAAAGTTAAAGTGAGGTTAATATGCTTACTAAAAATAATAGTTTAATAGGTTATTTTTTATTTTATAACAATTTTAGTAATAAATTTCGCAAAAAATAACGATAATCGTTAAAGCAAAAATATCGCTATATCAGATTATCGCTGGAGACTAGAATCGTTATGGCGGGATTTGACTGTACTAGTAGGCTCTGCCACCGTTTTGAAGGTCTTGCCGGCCTGACTGAAGCCCACAAAAGTCCACCACATATCCATTATACTAATGCACTATTACTGTACTACGGCATACACCAAAGTTAGGCGTTAGCTTCCACCTACATAGATCAGCGGCCGCCTCATATCAATACATAGTAGTACACGTCTAGGTAGTAGTGCACTCGGCACGCAGCATTTTAGCTGCTGGAGTTGTGGCAGGATACTACCTAGTACTACCTAAATACACACATACATCCCACGCACCCGGCATTACGGTCTGGGCATGCTCCAGGATCTCATTGAAGGATGGTAAAATAAATTAAACCCCGTCCTTGCCACTGTGAGAAAATCTTTTCCCTTCAAACCAGTTTGACATTGAATTTCCCTAGGACCTAGGACCTAGGACCTAGGTACATGCTTGGCTGTTGTATACTATTGTAGTATTGATGTATCCATATGGCATAGGTACGAACATCTACCTTATATCATTGATGAGGGACAACATGAACCCACTTGGGGGGACCTATGTATACCTTGCAAGGTTTCCAGCTTGGCTGCATTCTTCGAGAGACGCGCGTAATACAGGACGCAAAATTCTATCTTAGGATGTGAGATGGGACTTGTTAGACTGACCGTTGGCGTGCTTGGCCGTGCGCTCGTGTAGAAAAGGCCAGATCCTGGATCTCATCTACACCTTTTTTTTCACGGGGGGGCGAGGCTGCAAGGTTCGATTCAGACGAACAGAGCCGCAAATCGGAGTATTTGCTTAAACTAACACAGTCGTCATCTGGACATTCGATGCTCGATGCTCGATGTTCGACGTTAGGAGTCAAGATTGACCGCCGTTTATTACTGTGGTCCCCTTAAGCTTAAATCGAAAGGTGATAATTTGGTTTGGATGTGTGGTAGTCGTAACTATACGTACCTAGGTCCTAGTTGGAACACATGTTGTACACAAGACCAGAGTTACGTAGGTCTTCCAAGGTTTTGGTTGATTGATAAGATGTCCAGGATGGTGCACCGCGTTGTGTAATCTGAGATTTTGAGAAAAAAAATACCAAATAGAACAACCGGGATTTTTCAGCCAACGGAGCCTCGGTGTTCAAGGTTTTGCCTCATTTCCTTTCACCTCAACAAGCCAACACATGATTATAATATTTTTCAACATTACGCGGCGCTATTGACAATGAAATGCCTCTCGGATAATAGTTTACGTCTCGAGACGTGGGAGTGTGGGAGTGTGGGGGATTTTTGGTCACCTGGACATCCTTTTTTAGGGGTTAGGGAAGAAATTAATCTCGTCTGAATACGACGACCGAGAGTCCGAGAGGTCTAGGTAGGTAGAATCTCACGATGTTTTTTTTCTCCTTCTCTATATTACCTATCCTTCCCGTTCCTTTTTTCCCGCTTCCAAATACCAAGACCTCACCGATGCGGAGTGACGAGTGATGATTGGACCCCACGGAATCTGAGGTATATTTGACGCATAATCTCCGCTCCGCATCAGGTACCTTTACTGGGGCAACCCCGGAAAACATGTTGATTTTAGCTCTGGGTAAAAAAAACATCGTGAACATTCCGGCGGTGTGGCCCTGCCCTACCCCATTCTGACTTGCTTCTTCTCATCCATGGATCGATATATTTATATATAATTCCCGTCACATGACATCCAAAGCTGTATAAGCCGCAGCTACGAGGCATGCACGAATAGATACTCCATGACTTTTATCCCCGCAAAATGCAAGCTGACTTGCGAAGGAACAGTTTCAAAAGAAGGTCGTTCAAACATCAAATCACTCATTAGGTAGGTATATCCGTACCTGGGTAAGTATAGTGTCACTAGTTTTCTGTCCGAGGTCTCGTTTCTATGAGAAAAGCCGACTGTTGTATCGTTCCTGGTTACCTCGAATTACCACGGGGACAAAATAAAGTGACAACATGCTGAAGCCTTCTGGGTTCAGTTTAGCTACCCACTGACGCCGCAAGCTCCTAAACTACCTTCTTAGGAAGACAAGTCCGGACGGTATCATAAAAGTACCTATTCCGGTAGTTCAGGTAGTTCAGGTAGCCTACTAGGTAAGCAGTCAATCTTGTTGATATCTAACGGGATTAGGAAGGGGATTGTGATATCTTAGTAGTAGTTGTAGGTACTTAGGACCTAGGTATTACTACGAGACTGTTGAAACCCCCCACGCTTGACTCCTCCATTGACTCCTCCATACTATCAAGAGCCTCCTGATGAACTAGTCCATCTCGTGGTAATGAAGTTATATCATACTACTTACATGTATACCTTCGAATGTTTGCAAGGATAAAATCTCGTTATGAACATGTGGTTCACTACAGTACCTAGTACCTACATAGTAGTAGTCAAATTGGTACAAAGTTCATTTAATAATTCATCTATGACTCGTGTTCTTTCCTACATGATAGATATTGTGAATAAGGTTAGTTTCGAAATTCTAAAGAACAGAGCTGGAAGGCTCTAGACAGGGAGCTAAAAGGTAAAAAATCAAGCTAAATGGATACATCTATCCATTCGGCTGCATGCCGGACCCATAGCCCCATCATTGACCCCGTCGGGTCGGTTTTATAGAGGGGCTTGGCTGGGACTAGGCGTTCGCTTGGCAGTTTGCTAGGGTTTAATGGCAGAATGGTTGTCAATGGTGGGTCAGGGTCCATGGGAAAGCTACAGGAAGCCCACAGGAAGCCCATGGGAGATAGCTATTGCATAGCGCTGCATAATTCATCCATGTCGGCAGGTCGGGTACTTTACAGTGGAGGCCAACAACGCTACCTGGTCGGGGGCACAGAGCTACCCTTGATCGACAAATCCAAGAAATAATATTTTCAAATTTGTTCACCAGTCCGCCTAAGGCTCTAACCTACCAGCCTACTAGCTATCCGCCGCCACCATCATCCCATTCCGAGTCCTCCTTGCCCTCGCCATCGCTCAAGTTCTGACTGTACATCCGTAGACACATATTCTATCACATTTATATGTATGTAGGTAGCGGCGGTAGTGGCAGCTGCATTGGTAGCATCGAACCGTGTTAGAGGCAGATCCAACGCTTGGCAAGCCTTAAATATCTACTTTAGAAGGTACATCTGAGACGGATGGCGCAAATATTACACGCCGTCAAACCTTAAGTCTCACCGTTCTTGCGGCACTTCCGTAAGACAGCTCTGAACCATGTATCCGATAATGGTATGGATGTACATCTACCGCTTTCTGGGCAAGCTAATCGACTTCTTTCGAGGTCGCGTCTACATGCAAACATACCTAATACCTACATGTAGGGTATAGTCCGTTACGGTTTCTCGGAGTTAGCGAATTGGCAGGTTCACCTGGACAGTCAACTGGATCTGGATCTAGTAGAAGCGACAGTTGCTGACCCAAATCCATTTCTTCTCATCTGCAAGGTATGCAAAGTACAGAATGTAGTGGTGAAAAGAAGGAAAGATGGCTGCAAGTCTTGACAAATGTCAGAAAAGAAAATCCACATTTTGTTGAGGGAAGGGAATAATAAGCGATGGATGGCGAACAAGTAGAAAAGGATGTCCTCTCTCCCTCAACTGCTCATTGCTTTCAGCCACTATTATTATTATTATTTGACTTGCTCTCTCTCCATTGATCTCTCGTAGACATCGCTCTATCCATCGTCACCTGTCATTGTCATTGTCATTGTCATTGTCGTTATCGTCTTATTTCTCAATTATTTTGACTAATTGTACTGTTTCTACTATACCCTGGTCAAATAGTTTGAGGGAACATTTTACGATTCTAAACCTCCCCACACAGTCAAGACCCCTAGTCGCCCAAGTAGTCGCCCAAGTATTTCGCCCAAGTACGCGGTCAGACGAATCTTGTTAAAGCTTGAGAGCACGAATACATACACTGGTCACTGGTCACTGGTCTTTGCTTGTGACTTTCGGTCTAATAAGTCTAACGAGGCTAGTTTCGAGATACCTAATAATACCCACGATACTGGATACTGGATACTGGACACTGGACACTTGGATACCCATCCAAACGCCAACCCGGCTTTCAATAATCCAATTAAACAGAAGAGCGTCTTGTGACCTCAAATCTCACACACAACCCAACCCTTGGAACCCTTAATTGGAAATTGAAATATTTTTTTTTCGATTTTTCTCTTACGGCGCTACCCCCGATTTCGGATTCTTCCAAGGTTTACACCTGTCAGTCCCCTGGCATTTCCATAAAAATTGGTACCAGCTTCGTTCAGTCTGGGTCCAGTCTGGGTCCAGTTTGCTTTGTGCCCCCCCAACCGATAAAAAGGTTGCTCACTGCTAGATCTGCTAGATCATTGATTGCCACAACAACTTTAAGTGTTTAAGAAGCTTCTCGGTAACTCTGTCGACTTACTCGCAAACTGAAAACCACAAACACAAAAACACGCAAAACAATTTCCAGTCTCTACTTTCTAGACAATTCAGCTTTGAATAGACCTAGACTACATACACGTACATATACTACATACACATACACTCACCTTTCGTTGGGTACCTTTTTTACATATACCACACACCATATACCATAGTATCATATACCTTTACTTCTCACGTACATCTCACATATAACCGCCATAATGTCTGGTCGCGCAGCACTTCGCATTACCAGAGTTGCCGCTCCCTTTATCTCCCGAACTCGCGCATCTTCTACCATCCCCAGAGCATTCCCCGCAGCTCAACGGGCATTTAGCCAATCCTCCGTCCGCCCCAAGAGTGACGTCGTACGCGAGACCGAAGTTCCCGTCTCCGTTTACTCCCCAGACTCCACGGGTACTGCCGGCTCGACTAGCGACCATTACAGTATTCCCGTGAACCGCGACGATGCGAAGCCGAAGCCATTCCCTCCCCCCGAGGATACCGATGTTATCCCTCTCAACAAGACCGTCTACCGCACAATGCCTCCCACCATGCAGAAGATGAGCATAATGGACAAGGTTGTCATTGTCACTGGGTAAGCCGGATTCGTTACAAACCAATATCATTCTGAAACGCTGCTGACGATTCATCAACAGAGGAGCTCGAGGTCTCGGAAACCACATGGCCCGTGCCTGTGCGGAGGCTGGTGCTAAGGCCCTGGTGATCTTTGACGCTAACCAGGAATTGGGAGACGAGGCGGCTGCCGAGCTTCACCAGAAGACTCAGCTTCCCGTTTCCTTCTTCAAGGTCGATGTCCGTGACGGTGCTGCCATCAATGCCGCTGTTGATGCGGTGGTTGAGACCTACGGCGCACCTGACGTGTTGATCAACAGTGCCGGTATCGCCGATTCCAACATCAAGGCCGAGACTTACGACCCTGCCATGTTCCGTCGCTTGATCGACATCAACTTGACCGGTTCGTTCTTAATGAGCCAGTCTGTTGGACGTGCTATGATGGCTGCCGGCAAGCCTGGTTCCATTGTTCTTGTTGCTAGCATGAGCGGTAGCATCGTCAACTACCCCCAGGAGCAGTCTTGCTACAACGCCTCCAAGGCCGGTGTCATCCAGTTCGGAAAGTCGTTGGCCGCCGAATGGGCCAAGTACAACATCCGTGTCAACTGTATCTCCCCCGGTTACATGGACACTGCCCTTAACCGCGTTCCTGCCCTCGAGGCCCAGAAGAAGATTTGGCGCTCCCTCACTCCTCAGGCCCGCCTTGGCAACGTTGATGACTTGAACGGTCTCTGCGTGTTCCTCGCTAGCGATGCCAGCGGCTTTATGACCGGTGCCAACGTCGCTATTGACGGTGGTTACACCTGCTACTAAGCTAGCTAGTGCCTAACTGCTTTTCATTTCGACGAAGTATGTCGAAAGAACCAGTTTACGGCATGGTGTGTGCACAGTATTGCGGCTCTGACCCTTTAGCCGGAGTCTCGCGTACTACGTGGCAGCACTAGGTAGCTTGGGGTCGAGGGCAGACGAATTGTGTGTCTCATCCGATGCGGGGGGCCGCAACACAGCCCTCGAGTGTGGTTACGTTGCGTTGCGGCATTGCGAGGAGTTTTAATTGATATTGTTCCCAAAATATCCTGAACACCCATATCGTATACCGACATACATACGTGTATGCGAGATACCTCCTCACCGAGCCTTTTTCTCCCCCTCAACCCGCTTCCATCACTGACGAGTGTGTTGCACACCATCTACCCCTAACACACCTACGCACCTATCCGGAAACCGGATAACTCTATGTACATCGCAAACGGACGTGGTTAGGTTAGGTTCTACGGCGGGTCTCACGGGTGTGATCCCCAAAATAAACATGGTCTTCTTCACTTGATTGAGGTTTAACGTTTTCGGGATGATGCAGATGAACGCGCGCGGCATAGATTTGATTTCTACTTTTTTGTCCTTTCCTACTCTCACGTACTTAATCATTCAGGGGATCCGGAGTCAGTTTCAGAACCAAGGGACGAGACACAAACATAGCGGGGAAAACGGGGGATGATACCAAATGTCTTCATCATAGAGGGGTGAAAAAGAAAGAATTCTTCGATGTCTTTTTTAACGAACAGCAAAAAAAAGGGGATATAAAAATTTTAGGATTCGATCTAGAGATTAGACACTACAATTACCCTCAGGTGGGATAGCTAAGCTCCCCGGTATGGACTGCAGAGGGGTTAAGGGGTTTGGGATATTGAACTGACCCTCTTCGACGCCTGCTTCGATGCGGCGTGGAGGCATGAATGGAGAAAGTACGCCTTCCTCTTCTACTATACATTTTGGTCCTGATTCCGTGGTGTCCATGTGCTTGTATGACGTCGTATCTGGTGGAAGTAGTAAAAAGGATCTTCTATCCTAAATGCCCCTTGGGGTAGATGTGACGCCGTGTAGGCAGGCAATCAAGGGTCTTAAGATCTGCGTAGATACCTATCCCGGGGCCATGGATAGGTAGTCGACAATCTGCTTGTTTACCTTAATCTGACGTCGGCACTGCTACTCCATTCTTCAGAATATACATCCAGCATACCTAGACTGATGCTTCGATAGGTATTCTTTTCTCTCTCTCAGCTCCCCATAACCGGACATCTCGCCCTCCGTCGCGTCGATCGATCGGCTATTCACCTCCGACGATCCGTAGATTACAACCCCGATGACGCGATACCCAACAGCCCTTACCATCTAGAAGCTTCGTGTCGAACGGCCCTCCTCCTTCCCTTACATGAAAGTTTGCTCTTTCTTTTGGCTGCGAGCAGGCACCCTACCTATATAGGTACTGGACCTACCTACTTATGCCTACGGCTAGCTACCTACCCACCTATCGAAGCTATCCCAAACCGAAGTGACTTCGAAGTTCGGCTCTACTATTTATAGCATTTCACTCCTGCAGTAGGTACCTATTCCACATCTACCTAGTAGGGTATCACAAAGACAAAACTACAGGATCTCAAACAAGACCCTGCTATTACCTGTGCCTTATCCGATGCTCGATATTTGAAGACCCAAGTCTGCTAGGTAGGTACTCAAATCGTCATCTCTACATACAGTACCTATGTAGGTAGATACTACATAGGTAAGATATAAGATATATTGTATAGCATTGTCTTGATCCCTACAGAATTACAACTTACGTCATAAGTCACCATCTACGATCCTAATTCACAATCACAGCATATCAAGGCACAGATGTGAAGTTTTTTTTCTTGATATCAAACAAATCTCAGGGATTCTCTGAGCTTTCCGATGTAAATGTCCTTTGATACAAGGCATCCATACACAGACATCCATCCATTCAGACAAATCATGTCATCGAGGACATCTCATTCCGTATCGTCTAGTTCTCGTTTCTAGTATCCGATGGAGAAATAAATTCGTCCAAAGGATGAGGGCAGTGGTGGTGTCGGTGGTTGTTGTGGTGGTATCGTCTCGTTATGTACATAAGTGGTTAAAGGGCGGCTTCTCCAAGGGATGATATCGAAACCTGGATTACCTGCCACCCGTCATCTCCCCTCCTTCCAGTCATATCCTCGTAACTCCCATAAACTCAAGTAATAACGTGTTCATCCCTATGGCCAGAGATATCGCAAAACAGCTATAGTCTCCCATGACGTACTCCTGATTTCTCGGATAGTCGCAGTCGTACTTATTCAATCCCTCATGGTCGAGTACGTCGAATTTTTCCAAGATCTCCTAAAAATCTTCTTGAGAGGAAAAAGGAATACCTTAACACTGTGGGCGGTCGCCTCATTGGCCTTTGTTGGCCTTCTCTTCTAGTCGGGCTTCTCTGGCAGCTTTGACAAGTGGGGATAAGGACGCTAGGTCAACACAAGTCTTCATGAAGTCGTGCTATAATAAATTTAGTCACTGAATGCTCATATTTCAAAGTTAAATAGAGAACGGCACATACCCTAAGTAAGTCGTGCGCACTCGCACGTTTTTCCGGATCAACCTTGAGGGCGAAGTACAAGAAATCTCGGAATAATGGAGACAAGTTGTGCTCCTCCTTGATTTGAGGTGTACCATTAGTAGCGATTAGCCACAATGCGCGCAGAGGTGATTCCGTAAGATAAGGTGGCTCGCCCTCGATCATCTCGATCGCCATGATACCTAGAGACCAAATGTCGACTTTTCGACCGTACTCTTTTCTCGTCACGACCTCTGGTGCCATCCAATACGGGGTCCCAACCATCGTAGTGCGCTTGTTATGCGCCTCGTTGATCTGTGCACAGAACCCGAAATCGGCTGAAGAGAATGATTAGGTTATGGTTTTGACAGAGAAATTTGAGGGGGCGATATAACTTACTGAGCTTGATATTACCATCCAACGACAGTAGGATATTGTCGGACTTGATGTCTCTGTGAATAACACCTTTGGAATGCAAATGTTGTAAACCTTTCAAGGTTTCTCTGCAGACAGAGGCTATCTGCCCCTCAGTCATAATGTTAAAAGTCACCACGTCAGTTAAACTACCGCCCTCCATGTATTCCATGATAACCCACAATTCGCCACCGCATAGGTAACTGTCTATGAAGTTGACGATGTTCGGGTGGGAGCTCTCCTTCATAACTAAAATCTCGTTGATAATCAGATCCTTCTTAGGTTGTTGTTCAAGGTTCATCTGTTTGATAGCTACTAGTCGGTTTGTTCCTCGCTCATGGCCGGTGTATACACCTCCAGACGCGCCTTGCCCGATCTTAGTGAAGCCACGATAGAGCTCGCGGGGATCGCCTTCAGAGCAGATACGTTTCAAAGCTGCTGCCACGTCAATGCTACTACTCTGTCGCGGCCTCTGACGAGGACGTGATTGCTGCGCCGGCGGTCCGACACGTGCGGGATGGCCTGCGTTAGCGGCCCCATTGGCTTCCGGGGTACGATTGATGGGGTGCTGCGAGCTCGGGGGCATTGTCTGGGTCGGTGGTTGCTTAGTGCTTGCAGATCTACCTAGCTGGCCCTTCATGGCAGCTTGAGCTTGGGCCATCGCCTGCTCCTGTTGATGTTGCATCAATTGCTGCTGATACGACGTTTGCGGAGTAGGCAATTGGCCGGCTGGGGTGTGTGGTTGGGTACCATTTGCTCGCGAATTCGATCTCGATCGGTGCTCTTCGGGGAGCATAGGAACATTGTCCTTCAGGGACGGAGTGTGGGTAAGAGGCGAGTGAAGGTCCTCACCTGCTTGCGCCATGCCAATACCCGAGTCCTTGGTAGCATATGGTGATTGCTGTGCAGTTCGCGTCTGCAAGGAAACAGGGGGCTTCGGTGCAGGTCGACTGGGCTGCAAGTTGGGATGATCCTTGAGGGAGTGTAGTGCTGGACTCTTCCCAGGGACAGGTACGGGTGGAGGGGCTCGGGGGTTCTCGAAGGTGCCTTCATTATTCACGATTGGAAATCTCGGACTTGCTGGTGGACTAATCATAGGTGACATACCCGCATAGTTTGCATACATGCCGGGGGATGTTGCCATTCCACCAGAGGGGGCGCGAAGCTCCTGCGCTCGCACATCATGGAATTTCTCCAACACTTGATCCTCGTGTGGCTTCTCAGTGGTCTCCTTGTAGAAAGTGACGATATCGGCGATCATCTGTGGATTCTCCCTTCGGGCATTCTCTGGAATACCACTCTCGTTGATTAGGCGTTGCCATTCTTTCGGTAAACCCTGCGAATGTAGTCAGTAACAATCCAAGTTTAGCTCGACGACAAAGCTAGCTTGAGCGAGACTAACCGTGAATTGGCCAGTGGAACTATCATAGCCGACGTGGGTGACATGAACGGGATTCTCGGGTGCGGATATAATAGGTTTCTTCTGCGACCCCACCAATGTGCTCATCAAACCCGAAAAGCCCGACTTCTTTCTCAGTACACCAGGGCCTTTCAATTCTTTGCCCTCGTCCGAGTATCGCTTGGGTGGAACGACTTGGCTCTCGTTGACGCGCGCGCCATGAGACTTTTCCGACATGTTGACGGCGTCAAGGGCGGAAAAGCTGGCGGATTGTCGTAGAGGAGGACTCATCACACGTAAGTCGGGACTCGAATCCGATGGTGGGGGTGGTGCGGGACGATTAGGGTTGTGGGTAGGAGTATGAGGATGGGTGGAGGAATGCTGGTATGTCGGCGACTTGGTAGCTTCAAAGTGGTTTAGGATAAAGTTGCTGTCAAAGGGCGCACCGATGAACTCTTCAGGTGTCTGCGACGATAGAGAGAGGGGTGAAAAAGTATGAGGATCAGATAAAAGCTGATCTCGTGGTTTCGATTTCCCAATACCTGTGCCTACGCCTGTTCCTTTACCGGCTCCAGACCCGATTCGGGGTCCGTCAGCAGAAGCGACGGGGAATATGTTACTGGAGGGGGAATGTGCGGGCGACGACGAGGAGGCTAGGTGGTGAGGAGTCGAAATTGTGGAGGGTAAAAATTGACGGGGAGAGAGTATTGGCGAAGAGTGGGTGGTGTAATCGTTGTCGTAATTATTGTGATTGAGATTGAGATTGAGATGGTTGTAATTATTGTTAGTAGAGGCGGACGGTAGATGACGGGGTGATTGTGATGGTAATGGTGCGGAGGAGTTTGACGCGTTGTGAAGGTTGTTAATGCCAATGCCTACGTTAAGTGGATTTGGGACGTTAGGCGTTGTGGTAATGGTATGAGTATGGGTGGTGGTGGTTTTGTTAATGGTGTTGTAATTTGTGTTAATGGGAGCGGATGCGGTAGTGGCTGTACCAACGTCAATACCAGCAGAACCTGAACCTGAACCTGAACCTGAACCTGAACCAGGACCAAAACTGCCAATACCAAAACCACTACCAGCGGCAGCGGCAGCGGCAGCGGCAGCGGCAGCGGGAGTTCTGTGGGGAGCGCTTGGAGCCCGCCTCAGACTCGTGGAGCTCCGTTTGCTCTGAAGGGATTGGGCGTCAAAGCGACCATCAGCGGTGAGTGAGAAACTATGACCTCGACTGTGACTATGGCTATGGTGGTGATTGAGAGATGGAGGTTTCTTAGTCAGTCTGTTACGGCGTTGGTGTTGCTCTTGTTGTTGCTGTTGCTGCAGATTAACATTTGGGTTAGCACTGTGGCTGTCCATTTCTACCTTTAAGGTAGGTACAATCCCGTCGGTACTTGGGGGTTAAAGGAAAAAAACAGAGTTTTTAGTTCTTGCTTATTATTATTTTTTTTTGGAGAGGGGGGGTAGCGGTGCTTTTTTTTTTTTTAGTGACAATTAAAAAATCAGAATGAATGGGTCGAATGATGAAACCGCCGGGCTGACGAGAACTGAAAACACCCGATCTTTGATTTGAATGAGACGGCAGAGGAGTGGTGGTAGTGGTAAGTGAGGGGTGTTCAAGATGTATTTGGGTGCAGCAAGGTTAGGGTGTTTTGTTTTTATTCTTTCGACAACTCGTCTTTTAATTACGAATGCTTCTTTTCTATTTTCCCCCTTCGTCTGGTTAAGGTGTTATTATCATAGGGACGTTCGTCGCTTACCTATACATCCAGTACACACAGTACACCCAGTACCCTTCTAGGTATTCTACCCTTCAATTAATCTGCCAATTTGCTCTTCGTTTACTACTTCTGACCCAGGGAAACCAAGTTGGTTTATTCCATTAATGGGCAAGGTCGGAACTAATTGACCAAATGGGAGGAGGGGGGGTGCGTACGTAGCAGCGGTGGTGGTGGTAATAGTAGTAGTAGTAGTAGTAGTAGTGGTTGTAGTGGTGGTGCTTGTAGTAGTGTTATAGAGAAAATGATGATGGAAATAAGAAAAGGTGGAAAGGAAACGGCCTCGTTATACGCAGCACGCTACTTGACCTCCACTATACAAGTGCTCTCGTTCAATTGTTGAAAACGATAATGCAGGCTTGCTGTGCCTTCTACAATCATATATTACTCGTCGTTCGTTCTTTACAATCATCATGAGGTACCCTATGAATCAATTGGAGGGGGGAAAGTACATATCGTGTTAGAGGTACATCGGTACTTATACATACTACAAAGTGTAGGTAGGTACCTCTTTACAATGGACAGCCTTGAATTCATACATGTGGCTATGTACCTAAGTACCTACTACTAGTATGTACATACCTAGTACTACATACCTAGTAGGCAGTATTTTATGTACCTAGTAGTATCCGCCCCAGGTGCCCAGTGGGTTCACTGTTGTCGACAACGTGCGGGGACAGTGAGGACAGTGTGGCGTATGGAGATAGTGGCTGGACAATAGCCCCTCATTCGCCCAATTTCGCACCATTGACGACGATGATTCGCGAACACATTTTCTTCACAGTTTCTATACTGTTTATCCACCTCGATAACACAATTGTCACATCCATGAAAACCGAGGAATAATTGATACGAGCTCGAGACTTGGGATGTTGCGAAGAGAGCAAAAGGTGCAAAAGGTGATACTCGCAACATGGACATGATTTGCAAATGTCTAATTGCATGTTTATGCTCCAGAGTCTAGAAGGTCTAGTCTGATGTAACTTTATTACTGGCTATATCGAACTATCAATTGATGGAACTGCTATCTACACCCAATGTATGCATGCACGCAGGTAGTGTGCCTAGGTCCTAGGGGGTTGGCTGTCGTATGCGGATTTCTGCTGCAGCTAATTGACTGGTAGGGTGACCGGACTTGCTTGGCTGGATAGTGCGTGGGATCTAACGATAACCTCTGCCAAAGTGGTTCTTGGTTTGAAAATCCCGTGTTAACCCTTGCTGGATTTGTCTTTGTTGATTCTTGTTTTGTCCCGGCTATCCAATTCTAGAACGACTTTTTTTTTCTTCATTGTCGTGATATGAGTTCGACGGCGTTACACACGTGCAAATTACGTGTGGGGTAGTTCCAACTTCCAAGGGTTATTACGCACTGCTCAGGGTTCTCGCTGTTCCTGTGATTTATTATTACTGTCAAAGCTCCCGTTAGAGCTTCTTGGGACCTCGCCACGATGGAATGTCCGTCCGCTAAAGTTCAACTATTCTCTAGCATCACGCGGATTGCTATTTACGTACCTACTATTAGAGAGAGCCTCACATGGTCTTCAAAGTTCGCATGGTGCTGATAACTTCTAGGGTCCGTTACGCAGTGGCAATTCTCATTATCGTCAGAGGAATTCATTGTGTTATGTATGAGCTGCTTTACCTATTACCTATCATCTAATAACAAAGAACTCAGGGGCGTGGAAAGAATCTTGGAAGTTCCCAAACTTCTTCATATTATCTACAAATCCACGAATCTGCATTTACCCAATCGACAGTCCGGTGGTCACGTTTCACTAAGCTTAAAATATTTACTAGATCTCCTAGGAAATTGAACGAGATTCAATCTGATGAAACGTTCATAGTAAAAGGGTTCGTCGGAAGATACATACCTACAATGTACATAATATTCGCCCAGCACCTATTACTACCTATCCTTGACAACAATAGTTACGTTTAACGCCCGGGCTGCCAGGTTCTGTCTCCACTCCCAATCCAGAGCCTCTTGACCACTAGTCATGTCCTTCCGACTAAACACGCCATCTTGAATTGTCGGGTTTGATTGGCTCTTGAGCTATCATCGTCGAAAGATAGTTCGCACATGTGGATCGAGTGCCGTCCGGAGTGAGTTTAATTATCAGCATCTCCTGCATGTTTTAAGGGTTGTGCCGTTGTAAAAGAACAAGATTTACTAATATACTATGTACGATTCTATCCGTCACGACACGACACGATACGACACGTCACTTCACTTGATAGAGTTATTCCCCGATATCCGGAGAGTTTGCAGGGTTTCAGCCTCACTCGACGAATTATCTAATATTCCAAATGTTTCATGGACATCTTTGTTTCAGAGTTAATGTGGTTTCCTTTCATACCTTTTTTATGATATCCTAAAACTTCCGAGGTTGTCGCGGCGGGACTGATGGGACTGATGGGACTCGTCCCGATACCATTTGTTTGGTGATGGAAACTACTAGGTAAATTCATCCAATGTTACAAGGAAATACGAAACGTATATCTACGCAGGAGTGCAGATATGCTGATGTTTCCATAGTCACAACTACGCCATGTCCACGTGGACTTAACTACAAGTCCGAAATTTCCGTGAGCTGTGCTATGGTCATCAAGCACTGGAGTATTAAGAGTGATCGAGGCACGCACACCGGCAAGTTGCATGTTAGGCTCTTCGTGATTCTTAATGATAGGATGTTGATAAGCTAAGGATACCTACATCAACACACGTCGATCGAATGCATGACAATCAATCTATGCCAAACATTGCTTATTCAAAAACGGGTATCTTGAAAAATCGAATGTTCTTATTTTATATTTAAAACATCCGTGGATGCATTGGATGCGTTGGGGCAGAGGGTATGTCATAGTGTCAGGGATCTTATCTTAAAGAAATATCCTCCACTCATGAGCTCTTCATCCAGGGGAATTATCTAGCATGCTGTCTTGACAACATCCGACACTCTCGACATCCCTTTCCGCCGGTCATTGATTTTCCGGATTTCGGTGATTACCACTAGCCCAACGTACGGAGCTTGTCCGGGCTGATATTACGATCGATGTTGTTGCCAGCGTGCCCACGTAGAGGGTATGCGAGTCCCAAACGGGAGGATCGTTCGAGGAGAGCAATGGTTATATCTGTGTGCTCACCATATATCCTGTTCGTAAATAACTGTCCCCGAGTCAAATTTTCAGACTTGATCGATATCGGGTATACGAACGCATATCGAGATGTGTCTGTGTATGTGTGTCTGATTTCGTCTTTTTATCTTCTTCCCTCTTTTTTTTTTTTATGTACGATGGGCGTGTTTCTGACTAGAAAGAGGCTGTCTTCGAAGGTAAAACATACGGCAACATGCCTATTATCTAATTGCAGAAAATGGACACATACCCGAGTTGGGATATGTATGAGGATGTGAAGATTGCGAAGCTTGGTTTAGTGGTCAGGGTGGCAGGTGGCTCACATTTTATCTAGTGTAGTATTAGCTGTGGGTTATTAAGGTCGTTGGTTCCCGATCCCTAAAAGGAACAATCTGGTTGATTCGATGCGTTGTGGCTTGGGTCTACGAGATTCTATCGTGGAGCTATCGAATTGGTGGCACGAGCTCCAACGCCACAAATTGGGGCTAAGGTTGAATTATCCTTGTTTGTGGTGAGGAAGGAGGAAGGAACGGTAAGTGTGGGTTAATGGTGGGGCTATAGAGCGGGGATTATCATTGAGTTCGCTGACCACCTGGGCAGTTTTTTTTTAGTTTATTTTTCCTTAGCGAAGTACTTGACAGTAGAAAATTAAATGTGATTGTACATGCATGCAGGCGTACATGCAGTATTACTATGGTATTCAACTCGGAAGGGACTTCCACCTGGCATTTGCTTCGGATCAATAAAAATCGATTTTTAGAATTGTTGGCTAAGAACTTTCGACCAGTAAACTTCCACCTCACCCTTTTACGCCTTTACCCTTTACTACCTACATAGTACGTCGTGTTGTTAGCATCACCTAACTCGCAAAGCTTCTGCTATTCCGCCTCTTTTTTTTACTACCTAGTATTATTCGAATCTTTCGTGATTCTTATATACTCTGGCGGCATTCCCTCTATTAATCGACTATTCAACCACTCAACTACCTACTTATATACTCCTTCCCATCTTCCCAACTTCGAATCGTCCCCCCTTTCCTAGCTGCTAGCTACCTAGTATTATTTCCTATCCAGATACGTACAGAACAGGTCGACACAAACTACTCGTGCATCATGTTCTAGTTTCTCTATTTGAACAGCTCCGTCATCTCTCTCGTCGTCTGCAGTCTCGGTATTACTCTCAACGTGTGATTCTTCCAATTGGCCTTGCCATAACCTGTCCCTGTGTCTATTCCTGTTTCTAGAAGCATTCTTCATCGTCGAATCTTCAGTTCCACAGGTGTCTTAGATATATAGATTAGTGAGATATACCCATCTTATCTTCCATCTTTTCCAACGGTCAACTTGTGTAATCTAATTAATTATACCTTGTAACTAACAAAACTTGTAATCAGCTTCAAAATCTATATATATCTGTTAACTTACGAACATCAATCCCAAACCTCCACTCCACCGATTTATCGAATACGTTCACCGTCTGTCTACATTCGAAATGGCAACCGAGGTCAACAATGCTGAAGGTTCTGCTGCCGCAAGACTTCTTCAAAAACACGCTGAAAACCCTCTCCACCATGTGACTGTTGAGGATGTTCCCGATGAAGAGTTGAAGTCGCCTTCAGCTCCCGATTCCGCCGAAAAACCTTCCTGGAACCAAACTCCCTCTGCCAAGGCAGCCGGAAAGCAGCCTGCGAAGGAATCAGGTCCCCTCGATACTCAGTCGCATGAGGCCTTCCCCGAGCTTGGTGTCCCCAAGACCGCTGCTTCCAAGTCCAATATCTCTCCTATCTGGGGTGGTGCGAACGGGAAGACGAACGGGACATCGTGGTCAACCAATGGTACTCCTCGAACTTCCACTCCTGCTTCGGGTGTCTCTACTCCTACTGGTGTGCCCCCACCTGTGTCGATTCCTGGCCGCAACGTTGAAACATTTCTTTTGGAAGCACGCCACGTTTTGCCTCGTACCCAGCTTAAGCGTCCCCTCCAGGATATCCTCAAGGATATCAACCGCAAGTCACGCGCTCAAGTTTCGTTGGCTCCGGCTCCTAGTGGGTACTTCAAGTTCGAGGCGACCGGGCCACAGGACAAAGCGCAACAGGCTCTCCGAGACTTGGTCCAACAAATCGGGGTCAAGGCGAGTAATCTCCGAGCTTTTTTTTTTATTTTTTTTTTGTCTCGTAGCTTCACTAACATCTTTCCTGTAGACGTCCATTGCCGTCCCGATTCCTCTTTCTGCAAGAGCACATGTGATTGGTAAACAAGGATCCACCATCAAGTCGATCCAAGAAAAATCCGGCGCCAGAATCCAATTGCCGAAAATTGATGATGCCAGTTTGGATGAGGACGAAGATGCTACCATTGACGTTCTTGTGGAAGGAAACGCACTTTCGGCTGCCTTGGCTCGTGATGCCATCAATAAAATAGCGGGAGAACGATCTGCAAATCTTAGCACGAAGCTGAAGTCCATCCCGTCCGAGTTCTATCCATTCATCGCCGGCCCAAACAATAGTCTTACTTCAGCCTTGGAAGCTGAACATGGCGTACAAATCCGCATTCCTCCTCACCAACCCTGGTCTCAGTCGGTCCCCCAGGTACCGGCGGCAGGGCAACGGCCTAGCTTTGGACCCCCGACCAACGATAACTACATCCAACTTGCCGGCGACCGAGCAGCAGTCCAAGCAGCACGAGCTGCTATTGAGCGCCAGGTGCAGGAGCTTCAAAACCAACTGCTCTTAGATCAAGTTGAGATCCGTCAAGGCACTCATCAATTCATTATCGGTGATAGAGGTATTCCTACGGAGGACTTCTTTGCCGATACTAATTGTGTTGTGGTTTTGCCTAGCTCACCGGGCGTTGACACCGTAACAGTGATCGGCAGAGCTGATGATGTGAATGCTGGACTGGAAAAGGCCATGGATCTTGCCACGCAGGTACACACCTCTGTGTTTGACGTCGCGAAGCACCATAGTCATGCTCCTGGAGGAGCTCCTGCATATTCGCGAGACATCTCTCGCTACCTTCGTCAGCGAAAAGAGATTGAGCGACTAGAGAAGCTGTACCAGATCCATATCAACACGCCCTTTTCGGAGGGCATAGTCAGCCCATGGGAACTATATGCGAGAGAAGGCAAGAACGCCCTCAAAGCACAGAGAGAAATGAGCTCCATCATAAACAGTCACCCACCTTCCCGATTCACAACGTTCGCGGTTGATCCGTTCTTCCACGCTTATCTCAGGAATGATATTAGGCCCAAGGTTCAGAGCGACTTCGGTGTCAATTTAATTGTTCCAGACACAACGGAAGGTGATCTCCCTGTTCTCCTCGTCTACGAGGGTACAGATGCTCCTAGCCAAACCTATCAGGTCCCTCAGAAGGTTCCTACTGCCCCCGAGCTGGATCAATTCCGGCGGAGTCTTGCCGAAGCTCGAAAGAATATTCTTGACCTCCTCGGCAAGCAGGAGCAGATTAGCTCAGAGACCCTAGAAGTGCCAGTCAAGTATGTGATCTTCCACGCTATTATAAAACTTACAAACCTTACTAATGACTGCTTCAGATTCCAAGACAAGCTTCGAAAATTCATCAAAAAGGAACAGGACGCAACCACTCGTGCTGCCGGTGATATTCCTGTTAGAGTCAGTGTGAGAGGCACCACAGTTACGATGCGAGGTCCCACTTCTAGCGTGAAGTCGCTTGCAAAGAAAGCCTCAGACTTCATCGAGCAAGAGAAGGAAGATGAAAAGGAGCGTGGATTTATCCTGAAGTTTGACTTCCCCCAGAAATTCGCGAACCATCTCATTGGGAAGGGTGGCAGCCATATCAACGAATTACGCGAAAAGTTCGATGTGGATATTCAAGTCCAGAATGGAGAGGTTGAATTAAAGGGACCTAAAGCAAAGGCCGACCGCGCAAAAACCCATATTTTGTCTCTTGCACGTCAATGGGCTGACGAAACCTCCCACACCTTAAAAATCGAACCTAAATACCACCGAGAATTAATCGGTGCACAAGGCAGCCAGATTCACCGCCTGCAGGATCGTTACAAGGTTCACATCAACTTCCCCAAGACTGCAAAGCCTGGCAAGGACGATGAATCTGTGGCAGACGCCGCAAGTGAAGCTGGAAAACCTCGAAGACAGCAAGGACCTGATGAAGTTACAATCAGGGGCCCGAAGAAGGGTGCAGACGAGGCCCGCGACGAGATCTACTCCCTTTACCAGTATCTCAAGGATAATTCGTTCACTGCTACCGTATCTGTTCAACAAAAGCAACTTCCATCTCTGATCGGTTCTGGTGGTGTTGGTATGGATGAACTTCGTCAAACCACTGGAGCCAAGATTGATATCCCCAATGATCGTAATGAATCTCAGGATGCCACAGTTGAAATTCAAATCAAGGGAACTAAGGCGCAAGTTGCAGCAGCTAAGAAGATCATCGAAGAAAAGCGAGCCGTATTCGATGAAACAGTCACAAAGACCGTCGAGATTGATAGGAAGTGGCACAAGAATCTCATTGGTCCCGGTGGTATGTTCCCCTTCCATAATATAAATTTGAGGCTATTCCTCTAACCCGATACAGGTTCAACTCTTCGTGATATCGTCATCAAAGCTGGTGGGCCCGAAGATAGACGACTTCAGGCTCGAACTATTCAGTTCCCCAAGCAGGATGCAGATGATAATGCTATCAAGATTGAGGGACGGCAAGATGTTGTTGATAAGATCATCGATAGCATTAAAGCTCTAGTATTGGAGCGCGAGAGCCAAGTCACGGAATCCATGGAAGTACCCGTCGAAAAGCACCGATCGCTTATTGGGCGCGGGGGCGAGACGAAACGCCAGCTTGAATCGCAATTCAACGTGTCTATTGATATTCCGCGACAGGGGAGTGGCCTGACTGGCGTAAAGCTCGTCGGTCAGCCTGCCGATGTTGAGAAGGCGAAGGATCATATTTCATCCCTAATCAAAGAGCAGCAAGGCGAGACAATACAGGTCCCGCGAAAGTATCACCATGCTATTTCGGAGAACGGACAGTTCTTCCGCAGGCTTAGAAACGACCATAAAGTCACTGTAGACCATGCTGGCCAATCTGTGCCACCTAAGCCCAAGCCCTCTTCTACAAGGGCCAACACTGGCGCCCTGCCCTTGATCACTGACGACGCAGAGGCTACAAGCGATGCCCACTCCTGGACGATTGTCGATACCGCCTCTTCGGAGGATGGCGATATTCCGTGGGTACTAAAGGGCAGCCAGGAGAACATAGAGAAGGCAAAGAAAGCGATCGTAGCAGCTCTTGAGCAAGCCCAGAAAAATAACACTATCGGCTACCTTATCCTACCGGACCCATCTACCTACCGCCACGTCATCGGCCAGGGTGGTTCAAAGGTCAACTCGATCCGCAAGCAAAGCGGATGCAAGATCAACGTCCCACGTGACCAAGCCAAGGACGAAGCCATAGAAATACAGGGTTCCAAAGAGGGCTGCGAGAAGGCCAAGGAACTCATCCTCCAAGCGGTGCGGGAAGGACAGGCTGGGAAGCGAGATTAGATGTCTCGCACACAGCAAAGTCCTGCTTGCATGGCGGCGGCCACTTGGGGCTGACATAACGTGTGACGTTGGGGGGCGGCTCTAGGGGGGCTGGCGATGTACATGGAGGCTCGGTCGGGGATGGGGGGGGGGGGGGGGTCGTATGAATTATCTGTATCTCAGTGACTAAAAAAATCGGACAAGCAGGTATAAATAAAAATTGATATGATTACTCGACTTACTTTACGATAACACAACATGACGTGGCATAGAAGGACTAAAAATCTACTCGGGATCTTGACGTGATCCAACATGTTCTTCGTTTCACGGAGCCATGCTGCCATGGTAGTATGGTAGTAGCAATTCACTTTGGGGGAACTTTTATCATTAGATTAGGCAGGGGGGATATGTATCGTAGACGACAAGACAAAAACCTCGGCGTCCAAATCATCTACACACATTCGGCTAGCTACTAGAAAAAAACAAGTAGTAGTAGGGACGTAGCCAAGCAACCCCATCGTCATCATCACTTTGCAACAGACAGAACCCCCCATCCGTTAACCAGATCGAAAAAATCTCAACACGCCTGCTTTCCCTTTTTTGGGACCGACCTAAGGGGCGAGGGGGAAGGGGGGAGGAGGACCGAAATGACCATACGGAAAATAAGTTGGGTTGGGAAAAAATCAATTGGGCAAGGGGGGAAGGGAGGGGGAAGTAGGTAGGTAGGTAAGGGGGGGGGGGGGTTATTAGGAAGTTGTTTTCTTCTCTCTTTATGCAACAACAATCAATGTGTGTGATGTCCATCCTTAAAAGTGCCCGACTCTCGCAACGCAACGCAACGCCTGGGTATTGCCTTTATTTCCTCCGTGTGATCATGTGCGGTGCGACGAAAAGATCTCAAGTTCCCATTCCGTGTGCCGGTCCGTAACCACGGAAATTAAAAAAAAACTAGAATTACACCGTTGTATTTTTTCTTGCTTTTTTCTTCGGTTTTTTTCTTCTTCGTTTCATTGAACCCCCTAGTCATCTTGCACGAGCTGGAGGAGTGAGGTGATATAACTGGCCTATTTGAATGTGTTAGTGATGGGGTGATTGGTTAAATGTTAAGTAGAAGAGAATGCGAGAAAAAAGTAAACTTACCAAAGCCTTGTTCTCCGTTAACACTTCGAACAGTCTTGGCATGACGGGACGGAACAGTCTCTCATTCCAGCCGCCGCCTTCACCACCCATCTCGTGCTTCTTCAGGAGCTGTTCCTCAGACTCCGTCTTCACCACATTACGCGCAATGTTGCACAACACTAGTGCAGCGCTAAGTGGGATACCAGCTGCTTGCTCGACCTTGGGATTTCTCTCGTCACGTGTGACAAGAGTTTGCTCCCAGGTAAGAGTCATGGTCTTCGCTGGGACGACGTAGGACTTGCGCTGTCGCTTAGCCAGTGCATCAGGTCCCTCGTTAAGGTAGCGCTTCTGCGGGAAGTGGGTTTTGGTGTGGCGCGTGAGCTCGGACAACCTCATCCGAGCAGGCTTCGCGTACTTGACACAGCCATCCCAATCGCAAGATGCGTGGATCTCTCTGTCGTGGATTTTACCTCCTTCGCCGATGGTGATACCCAGATGGGCCGTGAGAACATGGTCCCACATCTTCTGTCCGCCAAGGAAGAACAAGCCACACTTCTTCGAGTATGGTCCCTTAGCTATCTTCCACTGGCACGGAGTGTACTCTTCCTTTGTCTCGGGATGAATCGGCAGACGTCTAGCTCTAATACCATTAATAATAAAGATGTCCGCCTGGTCGGGTCGTTGGCGCCGGATGACTGAAGCTCGGGCGGTTTCATATACTGCGCTAACAGTTCGAATGAATTCCGCCGCCCCCAGTGCAGGCCTCGGTCCATTGACTAACGCCCCAAAGGCATTTTGGTAAGCGTGCCATATGGCAATTTGTGTGATCTGAGAACCGGGGGTTTCTTCGAACACGCTCTGAAGCCATTGGTGGCATCTTTGAGGCTCGTCGGTGTGAATCAGTTTCTCCTGGAGATCCTGAGGAAGGGGTGCGACCTCTTCTGTTGCTGGAGCTATCTGCTCTGGCTCGAGGATCCGTTCCTCCTTTACACGCTTAGAGCCGTGGCCTAGCAGCCGAATAAGATGCGTGGTAACATGCTCCATGTTGACAGCCTTCAGTGCAGATTCGACATTGGCTACTACGGCTAGATACTGGTAGAGGAAGTCGAGACACGCGTCCACGAGCTCCTCGTCATTGAGCAGAATCCAATTCATAATGTTCTGCAAGACGGAAGCGGGGACATTCTGCATCTTGTTCGCTGCCTCTAGGTTCATCGATATACGACTGATCGCACGGAGGGACGTGAGAATCGTGCCTCGATCCGCCGAATCTAGCTGCGCTAGAAGCGTCCGATACAGTGGATCTTCAGAGTCGAGGGTGAGCCAGGGTGTCAGTTGCTCAGCAATATCCAGAGCAAAATGCTTGATCTCCACAAGCATCTCCAAGTTCGGAAGTCGAAGAATGATGCAAAGCAAGTCGCGCAGAGAATTGACGTCCGCCAAATAGACAGCGTTATCTAACAACATAACCATATTACGTATGGTTAAGACCGCCTCCGTGATTCGTAGCAAACGATCACTGAACTCTGCAGACTGCATATGATCAAGAACTGGTTTGGGCGATAGCTTTGCGATTCGTTCAAGAATGTCACTTGTTCCGTTGACCCCATCGAGAAAAACGATGTCCGAATTTTCCGGCACCGGGTCGTTGAAGTAGGAGATTTGCCACTCGACATGGTAGAACAGAGTGCCGATCTCGAGAGCCTTCTCAATCAAACCCTCCGCTAGACCTTGAAAAGACTCGAACTTGTACTTATCACCTCGCTCAAACGATATCTTCACTAGGTGGTTAAGCGCAAACGACTGCTCTTCAGGTATTCCTGAGCGAAGTGCTTGCAGACAACGCATATAAATGTTAGGGCCCTCAGCGCCACCACCGGGAATGGCCGGGCGATTGGCCGATTGCACGTCTGCATTTGCACCCATGCGTAGCTGACGTTGTCGCTTTGCGAAATCGGGGGTATTCCCCGGGGTACTGACTGGACGAATGGGGACAGATATAGAAGGGTGCGGGTCGACCATCTCCTGCAAACGGGACCCATTCTCCGGGTTGGTAGGTGTAAATGCGCCCGAGGCACCACGCACAGCTGCTTGTTGAGCTTGTATCAGGTGAAGAGGGTTATTCGGATTGTGGTGTTGAGGAAGGTGGGGGTTAGGATGTGGAGTGTGTTGAGTTTGAGGAGTATTCGCATGATGGGCTGTGTTGATAGCAGCCGTGGTGGGTGTGGAATGGTGAGAAGGCGTTTGTCTGGGTTGGCGACTCGGACCAGTTTCGGGTTGGAAAGGTACTCGTCGAGGCGGAGCTTCGCGAAGACGCCCAGAAGCTCTGTCACCAGAAAGAGGCGTACTGTCGCCTGGACGCTCTTCTCTAGTAGGTGTCTCAACACCAGATCGGTTGGAAGACACAAACTTCTTGAAGTTCTCCGTGGTGCGTGTCAAAACAGGGCCAAATTTACTGGCACACGACTGCTGCTCCAGGATTTCCTTCGGGGGAGGCTCTTTGCCATATTGATCCTTCACCCAGTAGGCAGCAAGGTACCGATAAAAGTCCTGCTTCAATTGAAATGACAACTGGCCGATTCCCTTGCTGTCGGTGTGATGCATACCAAGTTCGGCTGCTAGGCTGCTCCAAGTCTTCTGAACCTTATTCATTTCATCGTAGCCTCCCTTTTCTATCACAGCCTTGTAGAGCTTGAGCAAGTCGACATTTACGTGTCCATTCATAGTAGGTAGTCGAGGTTCGGGTTCGAATGAAGTACCTCGTTCCTCATGGAAAGCGGTGAGCTTCTTGATAAATTCCTCATATTCGGGAGTTCGGTCGATTTCGTGGATGTAAAGATCCTCTCGGTTGGCGGAACCACGATTCGGAGCCATGTTGGATGAATATGAGAGTGGGTAAGTGACTGCTAGTACGTAATTCGGATTTCGGAATTGGTCTTGACTAGACGATGACGATCTGGAATGGAGGTAAAAGCAGATATATGGCTAGCAAGTAAGCCAAGGCATTGGCTACAAGCTTCCGATTTGCTTGTTTCCTTGCTTGCTTACTTGCTTGCTCGATGGACGATGATAAATGTGGTGAAGGTGGAAAGGTGGAAAGGTGGTTGAGAAAGAAACGTTGACGGAAAAAAAAAGGTTGAGGGAAAATAGCTGCAGGTTACTTTTTGTGAGTGTGCGATCGCGAACCTCAGCCAGGTGACGATTTACAAGGTTGATGTGGAGGCGACAAAAGGTTGCAGGAGAAATAGGTGATGCGAACTTGGACAAATTCGCGTCTAGTCTCGTCGCAAAGCTGGGAATAGTTGGAAATCGCGAAAATGGAATCGATGGAGTTCAAGTCGTGTCAAACCAAGAAAAATGTAACTGGTCCGTGCATTGAACTAGCTAACTACACTAGCTAAGACTCAGGTCCACTTTAACTGTTGGTACTATCAACTGATTATGTAATGATAAGAAGCAAACGATGATAATTGGTTGATAATATCCTTAAAAGAGTGACCAGTCAACTGTCTATGCTAGTAGTTTAAATGGGTACTACATAGGTAATCTACACACAAAGGGCAATCTGCTAACCCGATTAGCCTTAGACAAATGCCAGCCAAAGGTGCCTAAGGCCTAATCATACCTAGTCTATGCTGTATTCCTCAGGCATGTTCTTAGATTGGATTTCAGTGCTCACTGCTCACAAACGCTGACTCTCTACGAAGTATCCTTCACCAACAATCTCTCATGAACAACCACACTCGTTACATACCTTGTATGAATACTGTACAGAAAATACAAATAATGGATTTACCTCATACTGGATTAACCTAATCAAATCTTCATTAAATATTTACGGATGCCCCAATATGCAGAAGTCAAATTTACGCCGGCTCTCGATCCCTCACCAAGCATTATCGCGCCAACCATCTGGTCTATCTAGATCACAACCTGATGGATATTCCCAGCATCTAACCCCCCACTCTGCACCTCATGGTTATCATCCACAGACTATATGGGTCCCAGACTACCGTCCGCCACCAGGCGGCCCTCGTGCCGTACCTATGCGAATGCAGCGTCTCACTATGAACCAGACTGACACACGTCCTATGCCTATTCCCTCCGTGCAGCTCGCATCGGACCGACCTTATTCAGTTCCTAATTTTAACAGCACTCGTAGATTAAGAGGAAGTGACGACGGCCTCGCTCGTCCGTTGAGACCTGCCTCCACATCAGAGGTAGATGAGATCGACAAATTGGTTCCGCGTCGCCAGCTCCCGTTCCTAAATCGTAGCACATCTCAAAGGGTTGAAGATGATTCCCACATCTCACACGGGAACGACCTAGAGGACCTAGAAGATCGCTCGAGAGTACTCAACCCTACTCGCCGGGTTGCCAAGCGTGGTTCTAAGATATCAACAACTAACGACAGCACAAGAGCAAGCGATCTCTCCGGACATGACTTAGCTTCTGAACAAGACCTAGACCACCCAACAGGAAGTCAGAAACGCGGCAACGGTGAAGCCGCAGATGAGACCTACCCTTCGAAGAAGATCAAAATCAACGTAATTCGTAGTCAATCTCAGACCCCAACGGCGCTTGGAACTACTAATCAGAAATACCCAAACACTCGGTCACGGGAAAGCCAACTCAGTAGGAACAGCTACGAAAAGGACATCCCCAATCAAAAGAAAATGGGGCAAAACATCGAAGTCGATGACGACGAGACCCAGAGCTCCTCGGGCGACGACGAAGATGCTGAAACTGGACTAACATCACAGAGATCAGGGCCGACCGGAACAGGTAGACCGGACCCGTACGATATCATGGATAGCGCTCCATCATTTGAGATGTCTCAGGATACCGGAGTATTTAGAAAGAAGCGAGGAACCGCCAGTAATGAAGAGCCTGACGTCCCAAGAAGTATTGTCAGCAGCTCCAGCGCAATACGCAGAGAACTAAGTACCAACGTTCAGGATACACAATACTCCAACGCCTCCTCTCAGTGTGACATCCCCAGCACATCCCAAGTAAAGCCCGAGTGTAAAGTCCCAGATCAACAACAACAGCAACACCAGACCACAGCAGTTATCGGAAGTGCTCCCGGCAGCCAGGACGCACGAGACCGTAAACCCAACGAAGAAACCTTAGACGTCCGTCTCTCCCGAATCGAGAAAGCAATCCGCGTCCAGGAGGGCGAGGGAATAGACGAGTTCATCAAAGCAAAGCTTAGCACGGGAGACCCCGGTATCCTAGGGACGCTCACAAACGAGATACTGCTAGCCATGGTTGTGCCTAACGACGAGCTCCTGGAGCAGGTAATCAAGGTCATGTAAGTGAGTTACAGAGTACAGAAAGTTCGAGTTCCGCGTCTAGAAGCATGTCTCTCTGGATTATGCTTATACTATAGCATTGTCTGAGAATCATCAAGTGCATTTGCTTTTTAGCTATAGCTAGATAGATAGACATTCAAATCATCAACGGTTTTCCCTCTTGCTACAATTGAAACAAATAGGCACGCGTGCCTATTATCAAACGCATCTTAATACTTGTTCCACGACGAGACAAAAGTGTAATTAATCGGATGAGTCCGTTCATTGACTCTTACTAGATTATGTGTATTCACAACCTATGCTAGGAACTAACCTATCCTTCCGCCTAGCAAAACTGCGGCACTGCTCATGCGCCTCCGTACCCGAGACCGATGCTTTTCCTAACTGCGTGTCTCATAACCACGGATCATAACCATCGCGAGCTGCATGCCTATTCCTGGGTATCATTCACCAAAGCCAATCCAGTCGTATCCTGACCTTTCGGCTTTCCTACCCGATTGTCCGATCAAATGAAATCATCATCCTCCGTCTCATCCTCATCGGGTGCAATGACCATCTTCCCATTCTCGTCCACGACCGTGAGCGCCAGTAGATCGTTCACCAATTCCTCGCTACGACTCTTGTTCTCCTCAAGCCGACTCCTCAAACTCGCGCTCGCCGCGTCCGCACCAACGAGTAGCTCACCAGCCTCACCCGCAACTGGTGCGCTAGAACTACGGACTTGGACTCTGACCTCTCCGGGCACGCCATCGACGCGGATGCTCTGAGTGGTGCCTGGCGGCGGTCTAGCGGCGGGCTGCTGGTTGGCGCTGACCAGGTTCTGCAAGAAGGCGGAGGCGTCCGGACATCCGTCCATGAGCCATTTAAGGCATAGCTGCGTGCGCTCGCGACAAAATCTGTTGTTGTCGTCGTACAAACAGCAGTTCAGAAGCGCCACGATACCATTATGTTGTAAGATCTGCAGCTGCACTGTCGGGTTGCCAGGCGAGGACTGGCCGGGGGGTGGTTGTAGAAGGGCTGCTAGGATAGATAAGACCTGGCCCTTGATACCGGACCACGGGAACTCGTGCGGCGGGTCGGAAATCGGAGGTGGTGGAGGTGGGGGTGGAGGGGGATTACTTGATGATGATGCTTGTGGCGTCGATGTTGTGGTAGAGGGTGTAGTGGGTGGCTCGTTACGCCGAGTTCCAGGGAAGGGAGCTTTCTCTACGCCAACGTCGAGGCCTTCCAACAGTCTCAAAAGCTCGTATACAGCTTCATAATCGATTAGATGTTGACGGAGGGGGAAGATATCCGCAACAGTGTAAAGGAAATCAAGATATTGGACCAGGCCATCTTTAGTCCGCTCTAGGTCCCAGTTATCGACCGGGAAATCAGCGGGGTCTAGGCGACCTTTGCGAACTTCGCCCTGTATCTGCATTAAAGCCACGCACTCCGGAACAATACGGCTTCGAAAGAGACCGTATAAGTAATTCAGCATCTTTCCTAGACGGACATCTTCGTTCGCCACGATTTTCTCAACACTTGTTGTCTTTGAGTCGAGAAAGGGATTGTAGTCTTTGGGAGGCGCAAGTGCTGTGCGGAACAGGAAGGTGATAAGTCGGAGCAAAATCGTTTGCGCCGGCGATATGATGTCCTTTGGACTCCGAAGAGCCATCCACGCATAAGGTATGAGAGAGTTTTCGTGGATTGCCTGGACGATCTGACTGCTTATTTGAAAGATGAGGGACTGCTCGTCTTTTTCCCACACGGCAATAAAAACGAGCATCTCTCTGAGCAGGTTTCGACCGCAATCGCTCGCGAGGAAAATGCGGCATCGAGTTTGTTGTAGGTTCTCTCCGAATCGTGTCAAACCAGAGCCTGCTGAATCTAATATGCATGATTTGACGATCATGTGTAGCGCTTCGATCTGCTTCGGATCAAGGATGTTGGGCACCTCAGTAAGGAGTCCAGTCATCGGCCCCTCTCCGTAAGAGTCGTCGTCGTCGGCCTCCTCTTCATACTCATCATACTCCGGTGCAAAATTCTGGTTTGCCTGTGTCGCTTGGCCCTGCCATTCCGGACTGGCACCGTCATCTGACGGATGCTCTATTACATCGCCTGGCTCCTCATGGGGCTCGGCCGCAGCATACCGTTGCATCAGACTCGATTCGCATTCTTTAATGCGTTGAGGAACAGAATCGATGCTCGAATACATGTTCAAACTCCAGTCAGTAGCGTTCGGAATACGCGCGCCATACCACCATTTGTCGAGTTCGTGAGATACACGGCCGTATTCCCTGTCCTGCTCAAATTTGTCGGTTTCCTCGGGATCCCATTTTGAGACGACCTCAGCCGCGTCATCATAATTGTCGGGCTGCCAAGCCCAGGTTTCAGGCGGGGTGTAATTCCAGGCGAGGAGGTTCTCGTCGTGGGGTAACCATTTATCCTTTTTCTCCGCGCTCTGCGCGTCGAAGAACTCTTTACATATGGCAACCGCCGCCTCACACATCCGTGATGACCTCTTAAGCCAATTGGATATTTCATCTCGAAGATAAATGCTGCGCGGCGCCGGGTAGTCCAATACTGCTTCGTGACGATCCTCCGGCCCTGGATTACTATCGGCATCAGGCGACTCTATCAATACCTTGTACCAAAATAACATCTTATTCCGGTCGTTCTTCGCAATCCAGTTGTGAGCTTGCTGCAGAGATGTGACCAAGACCTTCTTACCTACTAATAATCAGTAATGCTAGAATAATTGATGAGCAATCGAACTTACAGAGTTCAGTGATCTCGTTTAGCTTCGCCCTAGAAGCCTCCTCTTCTGGCATCTCACCGTCAATTCCTTTGCTGGTCACGTTGACACAAAGACATATGGCCTCGTATACTTCATGGTCGAAGTGTATGGCCGCAGACAAATCTTGAGGTATTTCGGGGTCTGTTGTAACAAGCAGATTGCGAGCAATGTTCATAAGCTTGTTTAACATCTGCAGTGCCTCTTTTAGGGGTACGTAATTCTTGATGATGAGTGCGGTGACTTCGGGAGTGGTGATGTCGAGAAACTTGGTCTGGACAAACGGCACGGAACGCACACCCAGAGACTTCTCGTTTAGGTCACATATTGCAGCGCTCACAGCGCGGCGTAGCCAAATCCATACTCTCACATTTCTCGATAAAATTTCCCTAGAACCCAATCATTAGCGGGGTGTGCGACAGGAGATAATGAAGTTAATGAATCTTGGGAAGCAATGTTCTAGATAGCTTACCTCACATCCTTAAACGTATGGGTCTTCTCAAGAGTTTTCGAGACAATACCAGTCACCTTGGCTATGGACTGGGGTCCCATCACGGGGGACTGGTTATAGTGGCCTTCGAGGCATATTAAGGCAGCCGCGAAAATGCGTTCCTCAATGCAATCATTTTTCCACATTTTAGCCGCATCGGGATCTACCTGGTTCGTTGATCTAGCAGGAGACGACGCCATGGCACAAGTGCACAAGTGGTGGAGAGTTTTGTCAAGATTGTCGAGACTATGCTGTTAAAACTTAAGGTTGTGCGCTGAATGACTGATCCGCAATCTGGGCGGCAATCTGGGCGCATATCAGATTGTATCGTGCCCCGCCATAAATGGCCATAAATCGGGTGCGACAGTCGAGCACGAGGAAGTGAGAGATTCGTACGTCCTTGAAAATTATCTATCTGACTAGTGCGATGATGTTGACTGAAGAATAACTTAAGTAGTATCATACAATCGATCAAGGCTTGTACGAATTTAGAAATCGGTAATACCTGACGTAGTTGTTTGCATGAATGAAATTCGCAGATGTCAAAGGCGAGGTACGAGAATTAGAACTATTTAGAACTATTAAAAAGCTGACTGAGCTCTGAGATAGTGGCGTTAGTGGGGCCATTGCTTAGTAACTGTCTTTGCTTAGTAATATATTGCTTAGATAGGTTTATGCATCAAAGAGAGCTAGCACTGTCTTGGACTCTTGGTAACCCAATACCCCGTTTGTTGTCCTCTGTCGACGATTACACCTATCGAGCCTATCGAGCCTATCGAGCCTCACCGCCGTCACAAATCACGATTCTTAACAATGTGATTTTTTTCATGCATAGGTCAATCTCACATCCTCTGAAGGGGAGTTAGATTTGTGTCATTTAACAGTAGCGGAAAAGCGAAAGCTGCTGTCAAGATACCTGTTTGTCAACAAGACACTCCCTGATGTAAAAGGGTAGACTTCTAGACGGGACCTTCTACGGTGCAGTAGAATACCTCCAAAGGCCGGACTTTCAGCCGTTCACAAGTTGCGGCATGACCAACTCTACCTATCCAAAACCTATCTCGAGCCTAACTCAGCTTTCTTGACCAATATTCTTACGAGAAAATGTGGGTCTTAGACCTATCAGTCAATCAGTCAGTTCCAAAAAAACAATTTGATCTGACCAGTCAGAAAAAATCCTAAGCCTGACTGACGCCTGATTGGCCTGACTGATCAGGCCGCTGTTTTTGCCTGACTGGTTGAGAACGCTGGCGTAGGTATATCACCAATAGGATCCTATAATCAGGGTCCTCTTTCAAATCCCTACCAACAATAGTCATAATAATTGCCCAGGTAGGTAATCATGTTGGTCCAGACTTGCATAGGCAGCATATATATTTATGACAATCCCGAAATTATGATGACCTGTCAGCTGTCTGCCTGTGTTTCTTAAGCGCCCGAAAACTCGATCTCGCTTACGCCCTTCTCCACCCAGAATGGGATCTTGTCGTTGGTCAGTTTTGTTGGTTTCCAAAATGGCTTGAATTCAGGATGCATGACGTCCTGTCACTCCCAATCTTGAATTCTTATATATGTCTTTCTATTCTGCTCGTTGCGGTGGACTTGGAGATGATTTGCAATTGTAATGAAGCACATTTCTTGTGGGAAACATCCATCCCGGGAGCCTGGTGATGATGGACTGCGACCGCTGTCAGATTTGGGCGCAATTACAAGATATTGGTGCTAAGATAGTCCTACACCGTAACATAACGGACCTGATAAATGGTATTCGGTATGGATGCTGGTGGTGTATTAGGATATTAAAGCATCTCCAAGACGATTTCAAGTCACTACCAGATTCTCTCCAAGGACATCCTTCCGATATCACATACGAGGCAACATCTGAGCCCTCATTTGAATTTCTAAGCTTTGCCTGCTTGAAAGAATGCCAGGGCCGAACGTGGGAATTGACTGTGTACTTTGAAATAAATGGGAAAAGTGATGCATTGGGGGCTTCGCTTTTCTTGACCAAGCCAAGGCGACAGGATGTTCCCGCCTACGCTCATACAGTGGAAGATAATACAGGCTCCCAGCAGACGTGGGATTACATCACCCACCGCTTGAAGAATTGCGAGGTCAATCATAAATCCTGCCGACAGACTTCCAGCTTCCTGCCATCTAGATTGATAGAGATACGAGAAGGTGGCGATGGGCTTCACTTTCGCCTAATACATACCCTTGACAGCGATGTCCGGAGCCCATATATCACACTCAGCCACAGATGGGGCACAAATGTGACCGTACAGCTCACGTCGCAAGAATTACCTTACTTCAAGGTGGAGATCTCCCGACAGAGAATGCCTCAGAAATATATTGATGCAGCAGTGGTTGCGTTAAGGTTGAAAATACCCTATCTGTGGATAGACTCTTTAGTGAGATGCCTTGATACCTCTGTGATATTTCCCGCGATAATACTTCTGACACTATTATACAGTGCATCATTCAAGATTCCGAGGATGACTGGAATAGAGAAAGCGGTATGATGAGCCAAGTCTACCGACGTGCATATTGCAACCTCGCAGCCACATCCGCAATTAACAACTCCGAAGGTCTTTTCTACAGACGGTCATCGTTACAACTATGCCCACATATGGTGAACTTGCCAAAAATTGGGCAACAGTGGATTTATAACTTCAATGATAGACACCATTTCCGGAATCTTGACACCGAACCGCTGAATCGTAGAGGCTGGGTTTGTCAGGAGCGTCTACTAGCCACCCGAAACATCAGTTTCACCCAGCAACTCGTGTTTTTCGAATGTGCCGAAGAGCTTAGCTGTGAGACCATGAATAGCAGTGAAGCCCCTGCCGGTATCCGGTTCGATATGTTCTGTAGAGGTTTATGGTCTTTGGCTTCTCTGGAAAACATGCCGTTTGAAGATGCCCAAATCTTCTGGTACGAGATACTCAAGTTCTATTCATCCACAAATATCACTATAGCGAGTGATAAGTTAGTCGCCATTTCAGGGATCGCGAGGTTCTGTCAACCCGTTCTTAAGTCAGATTATCTGGCTGGCTTGTGGATAGTGCACTTTATTCGGGACCTGTGTTGGTATTCCGAGAACAGCCTCGGGCATGTGCGAGATTATCGTGCGCCTTCATGGTCGTGGGCCTCTGTCAATGGAATCATTAATTTCCGATACATCGGCGAGTATAAAGAGCTGGTGGGTGTGGTAGGCACTCACATTACGCTAGTCGATCAAACGAATCCATACGGAGCGGTTGATAATTCATGGATTCGATTTTCTGGATTGGTTTTTCCTATGTTCCATAAGGGGTGCGATTCATGCGAATACCGACAACGGCGGATATACGAGGGAAGCTCTTTTATAGCAAGGGCTGAAAATTTCATCGAAGAGGCATTGGATGGGTGGGCTATTCTGGCTCAAATTGACAGCTATGCGCTTAAAATCAGCTCACCAAGGGATTTGAGCCAGCTAGAGCCAGTGGATTGCTTTCTCTTTCCGATTGCTTGTGAAAACGACGAGGGTTACTATACTGAACCGCGACTGTACTTTCTAATACTAGCAGCTATCACACCCAGTCGGGGCACTTATCAACGAATCGGCCTTCTAGAAGTCCAGTTCTACCTGATGAATGAGACACACTGGGCGACATCTGAGAGCTCTCCCAAGGAAAATCCGCAGAATTCGGAGGAAATGGCGGAATATGTGCTACTACTTCTGAAAAATAAGTTCCAGCACTGCCAAGTTCCTTCGTTTGAAGGGCATAAGCTTCATAGACATGAAATCACACTCGTTTAGGAGGCGAGCTGCCGACATGTCCGTTTCAAGTTTTATCCATCGTTGGTCGGTGATTTTTTTTTGACATGAGATGGATACTTATTATTTATTATCCTAGAGAGCTATAGACTTTAAATAAGCTAGATTAACCATTATTGGTATTTCCTGCTTTATCCTCTATATATTTATCGTAGTTCAGCACCGCTTGAAGGAGTGCTTGGGCACCGGTATCACTGTTTACTGGTCAGCGCATCTGTCTATGGTAAAGATAATTGATGCCGATATCATAAGAAGCCAGGAGGGCCTTACCAATCCTCCTCTGAGCTGAACTCCTCTGGATTATGGCTAATTCCCTTCTTGGATGGAATAAATAACATGGCCGTTGGTACCACGATTGCCGTTTCCGCGCTGTCGTGACCAGCATAACTTTCTAGGGTAGATACTAAGGATTCATGAACTGTGTTCTTTAAAGCTTGTTGCAGACATAGGCTTGCCTCCGGATCGAACTTGATGCTCTTTTTATGTCGAGTCTTCTTCATAGATATCGTGATACCGAGGCGGTCCTTTTCAAGCTTTAGCAAGTTCCCAGATAGCTCTTCCTCAATAGCATCTAGTATCTCTTCACTATGGTGCCGGAGATCTAGCGTGCAAAATGCACGACCAGGTACCGTATTCGGACTTTTAGTATCAGTTTCAACGACCCCCACGGTGCCAAACGCGTCCTCTCTGCGGGCCAGCTCCTCTATCTTGACTATAAAGACCGCGAGGGCCGCGAGTGCGTCGGCACGTTCTGACATAGGTACGGCCCCGGCATGACCGCCGGAGCCATTGCAACGGATCTCGTACGCGCGCATGCCCTGTACGCCAGATACGATAGCAAGCTTCTGGCCCGCTTTCTCCAGTCGTGGCCCCTGTTCTATATGCAGCTCGAAGTGTGCCGAGAGAGGGTTTTCGCGATACGAGCACGGCGCAGTACCAAGGTACCCAATACGCTTGAGTTCGCTACCTAAGGTTATAGACGGGTTTGCTAGATCTGTCAAGGAGTGGCTGCTCGTGACATCCTCGGCGCCAGACCATACCCCCGAGCCGGTACACATTCGGGGAAAGCGAGTGCCTTCTCTATTTGAGCATAAATAAGTATAACCATCTACTACAGTTTTGGTAGGTAATCATTATGAATAGCATACTCATTTGTCCAATTAATAGCAGCCAAGGGTGCGTAGTTCTTTACGCCAGATTCTTTGACAGCTCGCAAAACCTGTAAGGCGGCGATAACGCCTAGGGCTCCATCAAAACGCCCACCGGCGGGTTGTGAGTCAAGATGGCTACCCAAGCCGATGGGTGCAAGATCGTTATTACGGCCGGGCAAGATGGCGAAGATATTGCCCATCTCATCTACTTTTACTTCGCATCCTATGTCCTTGGCCTCTTCCACCAACCAGTCCCGCACTTCTCGGTCACTATCGGTTAGCGATTCACGGCAAAGCCCGATATACTCGCCCATCTCCAAGCGACCCCATTGAGCCGTATACTGGAGCTTTTCCCATACGCGAGGTGGATGAATCTGCATGATTAGGTGGGTAGGGGTAGGTAGATGCCTACTCGGCAAGTACTGGCCGAAGTTAAGAAGTTGGTCTCTTTGGATAATTTTAGTGCTGGGAAGAAAAGAGACCGTAAGAGATCACCGAAACTGTGAAGTGTCCCAACCCCTCATCCTAGGATGAAGTGGATTCAACACGGGATTGGCCGAAAATCTTGCTTTGATCTTTCCATGTGCCATCTTCCTGCAAATCCAATCTACGCTACCTTGGAGAGTGAGTAAGCCACTCGACAGCTTCCCATTGTCGACCTCTCCACTGGGACCTGCGTGAAATATTTTATACTATTACAGGTAGGTAGGCATAGAGATACCCGCTGTGTGCGAAGGAAAGCGACTATCTCTCCTTGAAAATGATGATAATTCAGACATCACCCAAGACTGACATCATAGCTCCTCTAAGTTAAACCCGCTCTTATCAACCTGATCCCAAACGCCCACGGCTGAACCTCTCTTAACGAACTGTCCGTACTCCTTCTTTCCCACAATGCCTCCATTTTCTCTATCCCAGACCACCTCCCCCCTAATGATCGTATACCTAGGCCAATTCCTAAGCTTGCGGCCCGCATACGGCGTGTAATCCGTATCATGATGCAGCATCTCATTGTTCAACGTGACATCATCTCCAAATTTCCCCTCAGGATACCAAATCGTCAAATCCGCATCCGAAATCCCGGGTAACAGTGCCCCTTTCCGAGGATACAACCCGTACAATTTCGCCGGGTTCGTCGCAGTGACCGCCACTAGTTCTGTAAGCTTTAGCTTATTCGCTGACGCAACAAGCGGGAGCCGTGTCTCCACCCCCGGAAGTCCGTTGGGAACATGTTTAAAATGCCCTTCGGGGTGTTCGTGAGTGATACACGATTTCTTCCCCTTTTCCTCGTCATCGAAACTAAACGGACAGTGGTCCGAGCTCAGGATAGAAAAAGTCCCGTTTCGTAAACCCCGCCAAATCGGGTCCTGGTCCTCTTTTCTGCGCGGCGGTGGTGAGCATATGTACTTCGCGCCCTCGAACCCGGGTCTGTCCAGGTCGTCGCGCGTGAGAAAAAGGTACTGCGGGCACGTCTCTGCGAAAACCGGCTGACCATTTGTTTGGGCCTCGCGGATCCGTAGGGCTGCTTTAGGGTCGCTGACGTGGACTAAAAGGATAGGGGTATTTGCGACAAGCGATGAGAGCGCGATAGCCCGGTTTGTGGCCTCAGCTTCGAGGATTGGCGGTCGTGAGTTGGAGTGGTATTTTGGGCTTATCTTCTGAGCAAGTTCAAGTTGGTCTGTTAACCAGTCGAGAACATCGCCGTTCTCGGCGTGGATCATGGTGAGAATCTCATGGGCTCGTGTGGCCAGTAAAATTGATAAGGTCTCATTGTCGCGCAACTGTAGCGCTTTGTATGTCATGTATATCTTGACCGAGCTGATGCCTTCCTCGTGTTTCAACCGGGGGAGTTCCTGAAGTGCCGTTGCACTTGCATTGCCCAAGAGTAAATGAAAGCTATAGTCGCAATAGCAATTATCCTTCGCTCGTGCATGTGTAGCATGGACCGCTGCTAGTGGAGATATCTTGTCTTTTTGCAGCGGTGCAAAGGTTATGATGGTTGTATTGCCGCCGGCGATCGCCGAACGAGTCCCAGACTCATAATTGTCGGCAGACCTTCCTCTTCCACCGAACATGGCAGGCTCTTGAAGGTGAACATGACAGTCGATTCCTCCTGGCTTTTAATCGTTAATGCGAACTCCCCCTTTCAGGTTTAGACATGTAAATTGTGACTTACCATAACATAGCCTCCCTCAGCATCGATCGTTTTTGTAGCGGGCGTACCCACCAAAGAGCCCGATGGGGCTAGAAGCACTATCTTTTCATTTTGAATAGCGATGTCTAATGCCGCGATATCAGACGCGGTGACGCATATACCATTAATTATAACAAGATCGTAAGTCATGATGTAAGCATTTTACCAGATGCTTTTGGTAATGTTGATAGGTATTTTGAGTATTCATTCCGTAATCCATGATCATTTAAGAGAAACTTACCATCTATCCACAGTCCATGAATGCAACCTAGCGAACGCCTCACCCTTCCGAGAGAGGGGTTATAAGGGGTTTACTGATAAGGCCGGTTGGCGGAAATGCCCTGTAAAGGTGGTCGAGATAAGCTACCTAGTAAAATTAAGGCATGGCACTCTACCGGCGGCCGCCGTATCTTAACCTAGAGTAGTTTCTAGTAAGAGCACTTGGAATTGATATAGAAGAATGTCGTTCACAGAAGAAATTGCTTTCACTCATTATCAACAATTTGCAATTGTTAGAAAAGGGCGCCGACCTCAACTTTGCTTCAGGCTTTAATGAGTGACCTGAATCTTACGTTGCTGAGAAGGGTCAGTCCCCTTGAGACACAATCGACTGTTCTGTGAGGGGAGGTTTCCGAAGATGAAATCCGACATCTCCCAGTTCTCTGATCCGACGGCATTCTGCGCATAAAAGACATCCCAAGGGTCAATTCTCCTTTTGAGTTGATACAACCTGTCGTACTTATCGCCCCAAAACGACTGTTGGAAACCAGGCTCGATATAGTCTGATTCTGATAAGTATGCGCCTGACCCAGGCGATACTGAGCGCCATAGATTGCCCCAATCCGACGTTAAAACGTTGCTCCAGATTGTTATGATTTCCGTGTACATATCCTGAGTCCAAGAGGCGATGTCGATGGCGTGTAAAACCGTCTTACGCCAAGCTGGGTTGACGGCGTTGTCAGGGTACCCGGATTTCGGAGCGGCAGCAACATTGTAAGCAGATACTACTCCACCACCGTCTACAACATGACGGATAGCATCAAAGGTAGACGAGAGCTTTGCAGCGTCCTCCCAATTCTCCCTGGGAAAAAGTCGACTTCCATAACGGGCAAGATTCGATCCCCACAATTCTAAAGGGAACGATTTATCCCAAGCGTCATAAAAATTGGTGTATTCTTGGTAAATTGGGTTTAGATCGAGCCCAATTTCTCCAACCGCTTTGAAAAATGGCTCAGCAAGTGCTTCCAGCTCTGACTTCGACATGTTCGGCGCGAACCACGGTGCCATATCCCAAACATAGTTTCCGCTCGTTGCGTTAAGATTGAAATGAGCGTAATTTCCAGCATCGGTATATTTGGGGAAATCTTGGAAGTAAGCTCGAACAGCTTCCCAAAATTGGTCTGGAGATATTTTCTCGCTGCTGCTGAGACTAAAGCTCATTGTCGTTACTGGAATCTCGGGGAATGCCTTGATGACCATGGATGTTACCACTCCAAAAGTTGACCCTCCTCCACCGCGGAGAGCCCAGAAAAGGTCGGGATTCGACGTCTCGCTAGCCGTAACAAAGCGACCATCGGCTGTTACAAGTTCCATGGAAAGGACCTGATCTGCCGCCATTCCATACAAACTCGATAACGGAGAGTGGCCACCACCAAGGATGTATCCTCCTGTAAGCCCGACTGTCTTGCCCTCAGCACCAACTATCGTGAGATTGCGCGCGTGCGCAGCTTGGTATGCCTCGAAAACCTGAACGCCGGCTCCCATCTTAAATGCTGGTCCTTTATATGGCCCTTCTTCGTAATCTTCGTAATATTTGATTTCTTTCAAATTGTGGGTCCATAAAGAGACAGAGCCTGCCCCCGTGCTCTTCGCACTATAGTCATGGCCGGTATTCTTGATCACGAGTCGTAGGTTCAGACTACGCGCCATATTGATAGCTAGTTGGATTTGGGATACGGTGGTTACGTTGACTGACATTTTCGGATATGCACCAATGGTACAGTTGAGCGCGTAAGGGTTCACGTTATGAGGCACACACGACGTTCCCTCGAATAAGATCGCGTTAATAGAGGTCGGGTCGTTCGTGCTAAACTACGTTAGCCGAATATTCCTGGACACTGAACTGTAGAGGACGTTGAGTGTCACTTACTGAATGTAGGAGTCATCAGACCAGTGAGACGTTATCTCATCACATTTAGCCGCATCTTGGTTCCCGTAATCGCCGTAGCAAGGCGAAGCCAACGGTTTGGTTTGAATGAGACTGCCGCCCAGAAGAATATCAAAGACTCGATCTGTTAGCTGGCCTGGAAATACAACGAATTCTCCAGGGAAGGTCTTGCAGGGTCCAATGATGGATTGGTTGGCAGCCGTGGAAGGGTCCGCGAAAGCAAACAAGATGATGTTGGTCAACCCAAGATTGGTGAGATTTGCCAGGACGGCATCGGTGAGTTGGCGAGTTTCGCCAAGAAAAAGGTCAGCTGTGGCGTTAGAGGAGGAGGCATCGACAGTGACGTAGGCGGGAGAAACAGTAGACTCATTGGCGTCTTCGCGGGGAAAGTAGATAAGTTAGCTTGTTGAGAAACGGGTTTGATATTCATTTGTCTCAGAGAGTTTGAGAAAACCGCGGTCTGACTGACTGATGACCTGACCATCCACAACTATCGTTTGAGAACATCCGAGCCGAGAGAGTGCCAGTACGACACTCACACTTAGCAACGCATTGAAATGCATCATGAGAGGCGTAAGCTGGGGAGCTCTCATATGTGTATCGGAAGAGCGGCGAAGTGATTTCAAGTAGCAGAGAATGTGAGAGGGATCCTATCGACAGATATCATGACATAAGAGTCGATCAAGCTGGCGACCCCTAGGTCAGTCGCCCCTCTCAAACACTTCTTCCGGCCATAATGGACAACACCATGACGAAACGGCGATATCATCACTTAACCGCCAATTTCCCTAAATGGAACCGATACAAATTGGGAGCGGGCACACGTGAGATGCTATTAGTCGGTGTCATTAGCCGGCATAGTGATTGTTATCTTGCGCCGGCAATTCGCATGCGACGATCATATCGCAGCAACCCTGAAGCATCTGAACCTGGTTTCTTTTCAGGTGAGCTACTAAGTGCTGTAGCTTGAATTGAGATGTTGATGCAATGTAGCATAAAACGCGTTGTTCTAGACCAGACAATCCTCAGCTTCAGGGACCCGAACCAAGATATTTATTCTAGGTAATTTGAAGAGCTTTTGATTGACAATTTCGTACAGAACATCTTGCCAGCGCAAGCCATAAAAAAGGTATGTAAGAGATAAGAAGCGCTCAGAATTAAGTCTCGATCGGATATGGGTGGTTGATCTTTCATACCTGCATAGGCCAAAGTAGAGATGAAGCTATTCTAAACTTGGTGTTGACAGAACGTAAAATTTCCAAGGTTGGGTATTAAACTCAAGCCTCAAGGGTCTTTCCCAGCTTTCTCAGGGGGCAAAGGGCACGTGGTAGCGATGGTAGGTACCAGGTACACACCTAAGAGAGCGGGGGAGGGGCACCCGTATCTCGAATCAGTGTAACCTCTTATCGTAAATTTTCTATCAATTGCGCCATTGAGGGACGGCGACAAGACGAACACAATTACATCTCAGCATTGACTTGAGCCCTTTCTCTATTCTCTATTTCCAAAGCTTCTTAGGAATATATAGAATTTAAACAACTCTTTTCTACCTAAAAAAAGGTGGTCAAAATGGCTGATCTTCCTGAAACCTTCGACCGTAAGCGTTCCCCGTCCTGCGTTGCCCCGCCATCAGATACCTGTAATACACTCTCATTTTCACGATAGCCTCGTTCCAATAGCTAATATCGCGAATCTTCCCTGCAAACAGGACCTGTAAACATCGCCGTCATAGGCGGGACCGGCCTATACAAAATTGATGGGTACACTCCCATCGCCCGCGTTAACCCTCTAACGCCGTGGGGCTACCCATCCGCGCCCATTCTAATCCTCGAGCACGCCGGCGTACCCGTTGCCTTCCTATCACGCCACGGCACTTACCACCAATATGCACCCCACGAAATCCCCGCGCGTGCAAACATTGCTGCTCTACGGCACATTGGTGTGCGCTGCGTCGTTGCCTTCTCGGCCGTTGGATCCCTCCAAGAGGAGATCAAGCCAATGGACTTCGTCGTGCCTGACCAGGTAATCGATCGCACTAAAGGCATTCGACCTTTTACTTTCTTCGAGGGTGGCCTTGTTGGCCATGTACCCTTTGGCGACCCCTACGATGATAAGATCGCGCAGGTTGTTCGCCAGTGCGCTAAGTCTATGCAGGGTGACGGTGTTGTTCTGCACGGAAAGGGAACCGCCATTTGTATGGGTAAGTCTCGGCCAAATGCTTGATTCATGATCTTTCCATACATACCCAATACTAATTCTACTCATCGATCAGAGGGACCGCAATTCTCGACCCGTGCAGAGTCGAACTTATATCGATCCTGGGGTGGCTCGGTAATTAGCATGTCGTTGTTGCCGGAGGCCAAGTTAGCAAGAGAGGCCGAGATGGCATACCAAGTTATTTGCATGGCCACAGACTACGATTGCTGGCACACAACCGAGGATGTCGATGTATCTATGGTCATGCACTATATGGAAAGCAATGGAAAAAATGCCAAACGGCTGGTCGGCGCCGTGCTAGACGAACTATGTAAGCACGAGAACAGCGACCTGGTTACTGCCAAGCACTGGCAGGGAGCCAGCAAGGGTGCTGTGGCGTTCTGCACTAAGCCAGAGGGCCGGAACCCCGAAGCGCTGAAGAAGGTCGAATATCTGTTCCCAGGTTTCTTAAATTAAATAAACGTACGATAATACGAAGGAATAGATGGGCAATGAGGATATCCAGATATACCTAGATCACGCTTATAGATGAGCTGCAATAGACGGCTTAAGATTTTAACATTTTCCTCTCGTCTAAAATTCCAGTCGCTACATTCTATTTCATCGCCTATCTACCTCAGCAGGTAGGTAGAAATCCGCGCCGGACTTCAGTTGTATTAATACCTGTGACAGTCCTTAACTTTCAGGTGATATGTACTTAATATTAGGGGGATAACAACTATTTTTTAGGGTACCCTTATACATCCTCCCCACATGAATTTCCATTCCCATTTTCATGATACCTCTCATTTTTCACCCTTCACCTTCACCCTTCAGCCTTCATTCTCATTCACATAATTCAATTCATCTAAAACTCTGGTTGGTAGTATATATGACGATATAATGATGCCTAAATTGAAACCAACATATATAATTTTCATTTAACCAAAGTGTATTCTTGATTCTTTAAGCCCTTATATCCAATTCCATCAAAAATATGTACTACAGGTCACCACTCCCAATTACCAATACCCAAGAATCCTCTACCCAACCGTCAAGAGCTGCTCAAAGAACGCAGCTCTATTATTCTTGCTGTCACGAAGATGAATCTCCAAGATCCAATGTCTCTGATGCCCATCACTCCCCCGCGCAGCCATGACCTCATCGTTCTCCTTCGTGATGTACAACTTCACTTTGTCCCTCGGCACACGTTCGTGCGGGAACTGCCCAACGAGATGTCCAGCCAACCAAGCCCCAAACTCCCAGCCCGCCTTCTTCGCCTCTTCAACCGCGATCTCGTATAATCTACCTCCCGTCATCCCTTTGCTCCCATCGTACCTCTTCTTAACCGCCTTCCACACCGGCTCCAACGAATCTCTCAACTTGATCTTCTCCGGGTCATTCCCCAGCACGAACGTCCGGGCGAAATCGGCCTCGTACTTCTCGAACACAGGCCCTAAATCCACATACAAGATATCGTCCTCCTCAATAACCCGGTCCGGCGGGTTTTCCTCGAACGGGAGCAAGGTATTCGGTCCAGAGCGCACAACTCGCTTGTGCCAATGGACACGCACACCATGGCGCTCCTGACCTAGGGCGTAGATCTCATCGCTAAGTTGCTTCTCGGTGATGCCGGGGCGAACTAGCTTCTCCTCGATCTCGGCGAAGAGCGAGACGGCTTTGCTCTGCGCGTCTAGGAGGTATGCCGCGCGCTCCTTTTCAGCTTTTGCCGTGACGGCTTCCGTCTCCGGCTCCGTTGCCGCTGCAGTTGTGGCGCCCATGATGATAGGGTGAAGCTAACTGTCTGCCAGCTACCTGCTGAGTATCTGAAATTTGAACTTTATTCAACCGGCTTTAGAGAAGATGGGAACACAAGTGAGGATTAAGAAGCAATAAATGAACGAGCAAAGAGCCCAAAGCCTCGGAGATCGGCCATCTGTCAGGGGTGGGTACTCCAAGCGAAGCACACGTGCATACAGGCGATTAATACGCGATACGCGATACACATCCAGCGCCTTCCGCTGGTTGGGATCCCAGCGACCGATCTAGGAAAGCGCCATTGAGGGGTAGCTTAGGATCCAACGCCGGCCAAACCCTATCAGATCTCGCCTATTACACAACCTGACAGCCAGCGCGAACTAGGCGCTTGTCATTACGTAGGGGATCCATGGCTTCCTTATCTTTATAGAACCATTGTAGATCCCGAAGGGCGTACATACATGGCTGCGCTACAACGCGTGATATATCATATGCTAAATAGGCGCCTGCGCATCGTGTGGACCGAGGATCGGAGCTGGCTATTGGCTGCTTAACTCAGACACCGAAGATAGCCCCCTAATGTTGGGTATATTAGTAACCTTACATACATACGTGTTGAACACCAAGTGGATACATTTAGTAAGTGTTATACCTAATGGATTGGGGAACTGTGCGGATGTAGATATTTCAGCTTCACAAGAGAGACTGTCAAGCCCGGCATAGCATACGTAGAGGATGTAATAGGAAGACGTTGGTTGATACATTTATTAGAAACTCGTCATACATCATATATACGCGGTCGTCAAGACATGTCCTTATGGGATCCGTTAGACCGAGATTAAAGAAAACCCAGTCTTCTACAACATAAGAATACGATAAAACATCCACATGAACCAGAGTATCTAGGCAACTACCTCAGTAGGCCCTTCGGGAAAATGGCTCGCCGCAATGTTGCACTGTCTGAACAGCCTAACCTCATCCTCCGCAAACGCGCCAACGACAGAGTGAAGTAACCCGCGGTTGTGGAAGAGCACGAAGTCGCCTTCTTTCCAATCATGTGCATACACCAGCTTGGGTGCGATGCCCGGGCGTTGGAGACGGTAGATAGTCTCGCGGACCTTCTCTAGGTCATCAATGACAGCCCCGTCCGCCAAATGAAGTTTCCGGGCTGGCGACGGGTGAATCTGCAGAGCCAGCTTCCCTGTTACCGGGTTCTTCCAGCAAAGAGGCAAAGTTTGGATCTTGTCCTCTTCGATGGGAGGAAGCTCGTTCAGGGGAACCTCGAGGCCCTGGGAGACCATACCTAACCCGGTAGGGCGGGACTTGGCTTTGCTGATCCAGATGTACGGGTGAGGGGCATATTCGACCTTGGTAGTGCGCGCGAACTCCTTGTCGGCCTCGGAGAGGAGATCGTACATGGTATAGCCCGAGACGAAGGCTGTAGTGCCCAAGGGGACATCCAACTCATCGCCAGTTCCGTCGTCGTAACGGCAGATCTGACGGCGGCCACTTGGGACTTTCACTGCGAGAAGCGTGGTCACGATCGGGGGAGCAAGCCCGTACAGAGCAGCATCAATGTGCCAACGGTAAAAGCGGGTGAAATCGAGGTCTTCCTCAGCGGGGATAGTAGTGACGTGAAAAGTCTTATGGTGTGGATGTTTGAGCTGCGCATTCTTCAAGCCTTCATACTCCGGCACAAAACCATTACCAATAACTTGCACTTGGGGCTGGTGTGGAATGGTCTTGAGGTCGGGATGTAAGATACTGCGCTTGGCATCGATCGTCTTGCCGTGGCCGTACGAGGTTCCGGCAGGGTCAAAGCGTCGCGTCAGCTCAAACTGGGCTTTTGGTGATGTGCCAGATTGGTCCTTGAATACGAGGACTTGGTGGTTGAAGAGGGCATCACGAATAATATCAAAGTCGGCATCTAACGAGCCGTTAGCTATTGTTTGGGGGGACGGAGTATGTAGAAGCTTACCAAAGGAGGTTACCGATTTTACGGGTGATCTCCCATTTTGTGAAATACTTAGTTTGTCACGCAACACGTTGCATAGGTCTTACCAGTGAGATGTTCGACATCCGCATTGCGGACGATGGCTCCGAAGTTAACACCAGATGTCTCTGGATGAGCGAGGGGTTCTACGGTGATTTGCGACATTGTGTTGTTGTAACGGTTGGTCTGAAATACTGAAATAGTCTGAATTAACTCTTAAATTTGGATTTGGTAAGCTGTAAGATCTTCGAATCACAAAATTGACAACACAAAGGCAAAGGCGAATCAGCCCCTTTAAATAAAGAGGCTTGAGATAAGGGATTATGACGCAAGGCGCTCTCCGATCGTTTGCAGCTGATAAGGCTGGGGCTTGCCTACATCGGAGATACACGATAGCTTACACCGGTGGTGGCCGAGTCCCGACAACTCGAAATTGATTCGGCAGTCGGTGACTCGGTGGACATCAAGTCCCGACTATGTGGATAGGCGCTGTGCTGCCAGGCTGCCCACATTGTGCCCCATGAGTTCCACCTGGGGGCCTGGGCATTGTCCACTGTCCAGCACGTAAATACCAAGGTACTTGGCCCCGATATCCTTTCCCGTTCCTCTCAGCTTCTCATACCTGTACTTACCCTTCCTCACCGTCTTGATGTAGCGGTGTTCGAAATGATATTCCCGGAGCTTATACATGATCTATCTTTACGCGTCACATCAGGTGAGCTTCAAAACGAAGCTATCGAAGTACGTGGAAGATGGTCATTGCACGGACGCAGCAAAATGAACATCCCAGACCATCCACAAAAGCGATAGATATGGTTAGGTAAGCGATAGGGGACCTCTGGACGCTCCAGTTGTTGCAGGTGTCCAGTTGCAGTTGCCGCCCGCCGCCCGGCTTTTACCCATTCCTTAGTGCATCACTAGGAGGTACCTAAGTGACTTGGAGTTGTTTGGAAGATCAGACGGAAGCGACAACCTTGAAGGTGAGTGTGACTAACACCTGACAGCCGATAATTTCCTTCAAAGTTTGGATGAAAGTTCAAATATAAAAAGAGCAAGCACAGTGCACTGTACGAGCAATATCAACTATTTGAGAACATTAAAAGATTGAAGGATTGAAACTTGCTCAACTTCCAAGTCTGAACTTGAAAACTCCCGCATTACGTACGCACGACACAACATGGAAGAACACTGTGCGACTCAACAAACTTCGAAGCTAGCTACCATAGTGGTTGGAGCAGGCGCGGCTGGTATAGCAGTGGTTGGCAACCTCCTCGAGCAACTGCCTCCCAACTCAAAGATCGGATGGATAGACACCGTTTTCGAAGGAGGCCGTATCAACGCTAAATATACGGAGGTTCCCAGTAACACCAAAGTGCACCATTTCCTCTCATACGGTGAAGGTGTCGAACCGTTTAGGAAGATCGCAGAGACCACACCGAAGCCAAACGCCATTTCCATCTTGAAGGATCTTCCTCACGACGACACTTGCTCCCTTCAATATGCCGGAAATATGCTGCATGTATTGACAGCAGGTCTGCTCAAATATAATCAAGTTACAAGCTTCAAGAGCAATGTGATTGATTGCGAATGGGTCAACCAAGACTCTGTTTGGGCATTGACCATCCAACATGAGACGTCTCAAGCCACTCAACGCATCACAGCACCACTCGTCGCCTACTGCACAGGCGCATTCCCCACTACCGTCCCCTTCCCTGAAGGTCTTTCCCGTGTCCCCCAACTTCTAGATCTTGATGTCACACTCAAGCCTTCTCTCTTTGCTGAGACTATTCCCAAAGATCAAGATGTATGCATCGGTGTCGTCGGTGCCTCCCACAGTGCCATCCTTGTTTTGAAGAACATCTTCGAGCTAAGCCAAAAGTCCCACCCCAAGCTTCGTGCACGCTGGTTCTCTCGCGCAAAGAAGCTGAAGTACGCCGAGGAGAAGGGTGATTGGATCCTCTTCGACAACACGGGGTTGAAAGGTATCGCGGCTCAATTCGCTCGGGAGAATCTAGATGAAGATAGGCTATTGCACAGCGACGTAGGAAAGATCATCACTCGAGTTGACTGTTCAGACGGCTTGGATCAGGAGAGAGAGGCCTATCTGAAGGAGATGCCGGCATGCGACTACGTCACACAGGCCATAGGGTACACCACCAAACCCCTGCCTATGAAGCAAAAGGTGTCATTCAACCACGAGACGGGATGTTTCATAGATCCCAAGTCCAACGAACCTGTTCCGGGACTCTTCGGTGCTGGAATCGGTTTCCCGGAGAGAGTGGTTGATCCGATGGGAAACGTAGAGTATGCTGTGGGATTCATCAAGTTCATGAGGTTTCTGAAGCGCGTCGTGCCAAGATGGGTTGAGTCCATCCCCAACTGATTCTAACGGCCATGAATTATAGACATCAGCCTAATTCAACATTCAACGATAGAGACGGATAATTAACGAGTAATGTAATGATTCCAACTTCAAATAACTGATTGCATCTGCTTTTTCATGGTGAATTGGGGAAAAGTTGCCATGCATGTTACCAACGATGTTACCTGTTACCAACGAAATCAGGGGTATTGATTAGAGGCGTTTCCCAGTAACGATACTAATAGCATAGTAATATTGATTGTATTATACCCCTCTCCAAATCTCACCACGTAAAAGCATCAACCTCCAACTCAAACACGGTCTTCTCCCTCCTGCCAAAAGTCACAACAGCCTGTCGCACATCGTCGCAAAGGCCGCCAGGACCACAGACAACCACACCGACTCTTTCCCAGCCGGCGCTTACCTCGTGCGCTAGCAGCGCACTGACGTCGAGCCTCTCGCCGACCAGCACCAGCTTGTCGGCGACGCGCGCGAGAGCCGCGCCGAGATCCACGACCAGCGGCGCGGCGGCCGCCCTGACGCTCCACGCCAGCTTCACGTTGGGGTGCTTGTCCGTCCACGCGAGCAGGCCCGTGACGCCGATGCCGCCGCCGATAAGCAGCACGCGGTCGCATTTCAGGATCTGCGCGCTGGCGTTCCCGCGGTAGGGCCCGTCGAGTAGGACGGGTATGGTGGTGGTGGTGGTGGTGGTGGTGGGGTTTGCAGGGGCGCGGAGGTACTTCGTCGACCCGGTGTGGCGCTTGATGTACATGCTTATGCCGTCGGTTGCCGGCGGAGACGCGCACGCGCTCGGTTCCGAGGGGTCGTCTTGGTGGCTCGAGGGGGGTTTGCTGACGCCCTCTTCCATTTCCTTACTTGCGACATTGGTACTAGTCACAACACCTTTATCCGCGATGCCGTCTGTGCCGCGCGGATGAAGGAGCTGTGGGTGCAGCATGGAGGTGTGGACGATCGAGAACGGGTGATTTTCCCACGGTCGGTAGGGGCTCAGGCTGGGGAAGTACGCGTAGACGTGGTGGCTGGCCTCCGGGGCCCAGCGCACACCCTTGATGTCCACGCGCACGATATCCGCGCTGATTTCCACTACCGTCCCTTCGCGAATGCCGTTTTTGAACACGCGCAGCGCGCGCATCAGACGGTCGAAGAACCAGACCGCGCTGACGGCGTACAGCCAGTATTCGTAGATTCCCGTGAACCCCGCCCAGTACATGACATGGTACCAACACCCCGCTACTACGAAGACCGACAGAAGGATGTGCAGGATGAGGAAGACTTCGTAGGATCTCGTTCGGAACCATAGCAGGCTTTGGAAAAGGAGGATCACGAGACATAACGTCGCTACGATTCCCCATATCCAGTATGGCATGTGGACGTCTGTCGCGTAGCCGCCGGTGGAGATGTACGCGCCGAGGAGGGTGATCGAGTGGACGACGGCTTGGAGGGCGCATACGCGCGCGACCCACCGGTGCAGGACTAGGAAGGTCGAGTACGGCCAGTCGGTAAGCCAAAGGAGGATATTATTTCGCGACGAGAATAAGACGGTCAGAGGGAGGAGCGCAAATGCGATGTGGCCGGTCCGATACCCGACGTAGGCCATGATTTCGCCGGGGTGGGTGAAGCCCCACGGGTGTGGCTGATCGAACCCCTTATAGGATACAGCACCAAGTACGATGTTTAGTGCAACAAACATCCCGATGTAAAGACCTTGTCCCATTGTCGGCGCATTACCCGGCAGTCCAGGGATCGGTCGGATCACGTAGGTGCCGACGGTCGACGGGTAAATTAGGTAGGGTTTAATCTTGTCGGCGACCTGAGTCATGTAAGGAAGTTGGCGGAGGAGGTAGGTCAGGACAGGCGTGCCCACTCCAATGAGAACAATAACGATTCTACAGCACAGGAATTAGTCAATGCCTAATCTAGACAGGTTCATTATTGTTGTCTTCTTACACATAAGTCGATTGGGTGTGCTCTTCCCAATCGAAGAGGTTGTCGAACGTTATTTGGTACTCGAAGTCGCTACGAGAAATCAGAGCGGTATAATTGAGCACTTGATCGCTCGTCCATATCTCCGTCGGCGCTTGGGTTATGTTCGCGAGAGCCGCGCCGTACGTCCATTGAGGCAGAACGGTTGGATCGCCGGTCGCTTGGTCGGCCCAGTATTTTTCGATTTTCCAAGCCGGTACGTTATCCTCTTGACAAGTCGAGTTGATACAGTACGCGAGGGTGGTTAAGAAAGCGGCGTTCTCGGCGACACAAGGAGCTGTCGGCGACGCCATACTCATGTCCATATCCATATCCATATCACCCATACTTCCATCAGGACAGTCAAGCGACGCGGTCGCGATTACGCCTCGGCAGGCGTAACAACATTTTGGATCGTACCACCACTGGCCATAACCAATGAGGCCATGTCCACCTAGTGCCGTAGTAATTAGAGATGTTTTAATCGCAAAGGAAAAAGTAGAAGCCCACTTCATCGTGGCTCTCTTGTTGTATTGTTAGAATGTTAGAAAAAAGACTTACATCTCGGAGTCCACAAACTCGGGAGTATTCTCTATTTGTATGTTGTGACCCCATTCGCTGTAACAGTATAACAAATCAGCAGATAATAATTCGACAGCTTCAGGCTTTCCAAGATTGTAACCGAGCTCCTGGTTCTTTTGGCTCTTTTGGCTATACTATGTAGGCTAGTTACGAAAAGGATCGCGGAATGAGCAAGTTTTGATTTGTAGATGCGTGAAACGTGCTCAACTAGATAAATGTAGGACCCATACCTGAAATGATGACAAGGGTTCACAAGGGTTCCCCGCAGGATCTCGCCATCCTCGACGCCGAACTGACAAAAGTGTCCTAGAAAAGGCTTTTCCTCCGGGTTGTATAGTATTCTTGTAATTCAAGGGTGCTCGAGCTGATTTGAGTAGGAAATGTCTGTGTATGGGTTCGTCGGCGACAAGGAAAGGGGGTCTTGTTGATTCGATAATAGGTAGGTGTTGGTGTTGAGCATTTCGAAGAACGGCGTGTCTAAGTGAAGATCAGTTCAAAACATTTTTTCTGCAATCATAATAGACAAAACATCTACCATACTCGATATGTTGTTGATTTGAGCGTCGCCATGGTCATTGGCGTTGGAGGTTGTCGCCGTGAAGCCGAGAGCGCTCCTTGGTATTAGCGACCACCCATATCTTCTCGAAGAGTATAGACTTGTAAGAACTCGTATAATTCAATGATGGTACTCCTATGGACTCGCGATAAGTGTTTGGTTGTAAATAAATAGATGGGTGCTGTCAGTTAGATTCTTCCGACCGTTAGGGGAGGGCTTCAACCTATAGGTGCCAACACAGGCCGCCTGTGTTAAGTCAGGTAAGGTGTTTCGATACTTAACAACTTTGATTTAGTGTATACAATAACAAAGCCAACGATAATATACTGTTTTCTGGTCTCTAAAGCCTCTTGAGGTGGTGTGTTGGGTTGAAAAGGGGCAGAAGGATTTTGCTTACATAATCGACAAACGTAGCGAAATCGTGCCAATAAGTCGATAATTCACATTACAACCTCCAATTCAGACTTGGATTGTTGGAAAAACTGATATAATATATTATAATATCGGAATATTACAACGGTGGTGTTGTTGTGATGTGTAACTGCCAAAGTGAGCTTCAATAATTTTTGTAGCGTTGTGACCACTGCGCCTAGGATACGTTAAGAGGACCTATAGAACCTATTAGGCGCAGAATCATAGGGGAATCAGGCCCTCAGTGTTTTATACTGCGCATGATAGTGGTATGCTACTTACATGCTCTGCAATATCAAAGATAAGATTGAAATCCCTCCAGAATTTGAGTACGTACTGGGGGTACGTAGGTGGGAAATGTTGCCATGAGTTTCGCAGCCGTAATTTACGTTAGCATTACTCACTCCTCGCATGGGAGAAACTCCCGTAAGTGTCTACTACGTAAATATTGCCGTACTTGACCTTGTGTTGTACGCTAAAATAATAGATATATTCCCCGAAGGTGTCTAGCGTAGGAATTTATCTCTCTGTATCGCTGCATATATCGATGATTCGTTGTATATGTGCCACTCGAAAATTGAAGCTGGATTCTAGCGTCACATATTAGTAGAAATATTCACAGATAAGGCCAAAGTAGCCCTGGTTAGACATTTCTACCATCCCATCGCCATGCACCCACCGTTGCTAGCATGCCTCCATATTCATGGTGCTTGTGCCTAGAAATAAATTCCTAGGTTACTTAGCTGCAAGTAGCATCTAGATTGCAGGCGAGGTTAATAATATTCCTTGGGATCTAGCGATAGCTTCAGGACAATCCATTATGGCGCTGACAAGCAGTAGCTGCAGAAGCTCTACAGAGATGAAATTCATAAGTCGCCGTCCTGTATTGATTATTATCGTGATGAAATGATGTCTTCAACATACAAAAAGGTAGTAAATATTTCCACATTATGATCTCCTTCCTTTGCAATCTTCTGAGTGAAAATTAAAATAATTTAGAGTTGCCAAAAAAAAGATTTGCTACCTGCTTACATCGTCAATGACATCGTCGATGGCCCCGCGGAGCCTACTAGAACCATTTCACACCAAGGGCGGTACCCGCCTAGGGCTCAGATATCTTTGGGACTAATTTGGGTGCCTGCCTTCTTTGAAATTCCCATCGAGTCTCTAATCAGACATGTCTACAAGATTGGATTAATAGGTAATATCTAGTACCAAAGAACATTGAAGCTTTGAAGGGCTTTCAAGTTTGTGTTTGTCCTGCACTGTGGCATAGAGGGTCTAGATTGATCGTCTCATGTTCCTGGACACTGAAGTTCAAACCATACCAGTAGCTCTATGGAAGACATAACGGTTGTTACTCGCATATATTACGGGGCATGTATTGCACTGTATACCACTACAAAGCTATCAATAACAGATGAATAACTCTCTCATACAAACGACATCATTACGCGGGTCCTTTCCTCGAGTAGAAGAACTTTCTTCTAGAGCATGACCCTGACAAGGCGGGTACAAAGTCAAACTGTGATTCTGTATCTCCCAGTAATTCTTATTCAGGTAGGTACTGAGGGCGTTTGTTTTGATACGGATGTACAAAATGCTATCAAACATCAGACTAACATTGAAGCTTTCAGAATCCATGAGGGTTGAAGGAGTCTCCGCCTAAAGTGGTAGGGGCAAGTTACAGACCAACTTTTATACATTGAAGTAGTTTGACTCATACCTAATACCTATCAGTCCCATGATTAATTTCTAAGGGCTAAGCCAGGGTCAGAAAATATATATAACAATCAGGGAGCCCCAGAGGAAAAAAAAATCTCCCCCTTCTTTCTCCCATCTTACACCACTTTCTTGACTTTGGTCAAGTGGGAAACCCATATTCCCTCTCCTCTCACTCTTCATTCTTCATCATGCCTCCTTAAGTATAGGTATTCTCTCATCATCCTATGCCTTACTGCTATGGATGCTTTTAATTCATTTAATATGTCTTCGTGACCAAAGAGACTTCTATCATTGTCTACTCTAATTAACCAACGGGCTACCACACTCCCCGCCTTCTAATTAATTCTTCTGTCACTCTCACTCTCACTCTCACTTATACTTGACTATTAACTAGCTCAATTCCCACCTAGATGGAGGATAGGTTCCCCTCTCCATGTCTTGACCTTCTGTTGTCGCGGCCTTGGACTCTCCAACCTAACTTCCAGCGGGTCGCCTAATAGACACTTTTAAAGGCATTAAAGTCCTGTAACACCAAGCGACCACACAGTATTCCTCTTTCCGTTTCCTTGTTCTTCCCCTAGTACATTCTACCTCTCGGTTCTTCTCCTGGAAGAGAATTGCATCGGCAGACAACCCATAATTGGGAGATGATAACATTTGACAGTAAGTAAATCCCTCTAATAAGTGAGGCCAACATTATCGCCTCTTTGCTCCTCTAGTACTTAGTTACTTACTACTAGGTAGTACTGTCTTGTAAGACATGTCTTATCCGCATGACACTTCTGTATTGTCGTGCTTGTGTCAAGCTACATAAAGACAAAGCTACATTAAACCTAACTATTGGCGATAATGATCCACGTCTACATATCAAAATACGACATATTTGTGTCGGCTTTCAATGATCGACTAATCAGGAAACTGATCATCGAGTTTAATCCTCCATGCTTCTTTCCAACTTATGAGCCACGCAACATGGGCTACACGCAGTTTTCCGCCGATAATAGGGGCGCGTTGTTCATCCAACATAAACCCTCATCTTTGGTTTGCTCCGAAGGTCGTGGATGTCGTAAGTTACTTGAATCCATGGAAGAGCTTACTAGAGCTGGTGAACCACTAACAAACCGCTAGACTGGGTATTGAAATCCAAGACATCATTTCTCCCAATTCAGCGTACCCTCACAGAAGGGGATGGGGACTTCTAAATGGTAAGATAATCTTGGGTGGCCTTGGATGGTATGGAGTTGGGGATGTATTGCTAATCTATATCAACAGATACCTAATTCTCAAAAACAGAGACCTGGAAACTAAGGCTCCTGTTCGTTCCAGTGATTGTCCCTCTCTTTAATCACCCTCTCTAACGTAAAGTTAGAAACGAGGTTCCGCATGACTAATAAGCGGTCAATTGGGATATAATACCAGTTTATCTCACTTCACAATGAACAAATGTCTTTTCTCCCCCTTACCATCGTTGATTGGCCCGAAATCAGCCTATGACCACGGTTGTGTTTATCAATATGGGTCAAGGTAGAGCCTGAATAATGTAAGTCACCGTGGTCTGCGATACCCCTACTTGGCAGCCTAGGTCTTAAACCTCTCTTTATAAGCACCAGCGAGAAAAGTACTAACTTATTGAGTTTGTATAGTTTATAATGTAGTCACATGGCTATAGCAGTGGATAGCTACCTAGTACCTATATATCTGCCCTCTTGACCGAAGGTCTGCTTAGCTCTAAAGTTGGCATCGGTTCTAGTTTATGACCACCATCAAATATTCAGACTATGATTGTCGTGGTCGGTGAAGACTCTCGTAAGCAAAGAAAGACACTTTGAGTATGCAAATACTGACCTGTTCAGGAGATGGAGTTCAACATTGGCTGGACGAGATCTCCTTTCTGACGGCAGAGTCATATGGCATCGACCCCAAAAGTAATTATTGCCTTGTGAGTTCTACTATATCAGCCACTTCCGGATCTGAACAATCGAAAACTAACAGAGAATAGCACCGCAAGTGATATACTCTATTTCCATCGCTTTAAGTCCCCTCATAGGCCGTGCTCTGGTTTTACCCTCGTCGATACATCGTTTCATGGAATGGCATATGCCTTTCCCCCGTCGGTATCGTTACATGGGACGGCAAACCTCTTTCACCAGATCCCATATATGATACAAGGCCCACAAAGTTCGTGGGATAAAGTTGCCCACCCTAGAAGGCAAGCAAAACGAACGACGAGAATTCACCCTGTCTCCCCTGAATACCGCTACAGTAATTGGCGACTACTGTGGGAATATCCTACTCCCTCCCACTAAAACTTGTACTCCTGAGCTGAAGTTACGGAGTACCCCAGTATTGCGAATGGTATAGTACCGTCGCTTCGCTTCCCTACCAACCATGTGTTTTTCTATGGCCCGTCTAACACATTCCTGCCCGGCGAACTAAAAGTCGCATCTGTACATGAGAGTGGATAGACTGGGACAAGACCGGCGACCACGAATCAACTCATAAATGAATACTAGGGCCATCAAAGGCTAAAACCAGCCTCCTGATCCTAATCTCGACATCATATTCCTCCTCTCCTTTCCAATAGGGACCAACACAAACCCAAGGAGAGGGCCTAGGAAGAGAAAGCAAGCAAGGCATCGTATAACCCCTTCAGATATCAGCCGTTCTTCCTCCTCATCCTCAAGGCGTGCCTCTGGGGATCGCCATTCTAATCCTACATGTGGACCGTCGATGAGTTACTCAGTGCTTCTCTACTAAGAGCGTCAACCCCGATGATCTACCGGACGACAGGTGAGAAGGGTTGTACATGATAGCCTGAGTGACCGATTCAGACACACACATCTAGACGATCCTAATTTACCTCTAGATATCTTGACAACCTACTAAGTAAAGTTCACTATGATGAACAATTAACTTGCGTGGAGCTGTTCCATCATCAACCAGCTTGCGTGGTTGAGTAATCTGGGTAAATGGTCATCTTTAATGGTTCTCCTGTTCACTACATGAGCTAAGGTAAGAACAAGCTATTCGAAATAGGAGAGATCGAAAAGCTAACATAGTTAACCACCAGAAGCACTACGAAGCGACCTTATATGCTAGTTCGATCCACAGACTTCAGCTGGCGACGAACGTAAGCTTACAATGTCCATCATATGAAAAATCCGTGATGGCTCTAGCGCCATGTGCCTTCCGGTTCGTGGAGTGGATAGGTAATATCGATATAGATCGGTAAGCATCCAAAAGCACATTGTTCATTTATGATTTCACTAACTAGAGTAGATGTGACAAGTCTTTCTGCGTCAATGGTTGCAAGTAGCGAAGAGAGCCTCTACAATTAGTAAGATCAGAGAGAGGTCTCACCGTATGCGACCTCCTCTTCCTATCCCAGTCCACAGTCACCATAAGCGGTGTACTCATTTGTCCCATGCGGGACGTCGGGACCTTTGACACCTTTCCCGCACCTTTCAAGACCCTCTTGTACCCACAAGGTTTCATTTCTCGGTCGCTGATCAAATCCGTCCGAGTCCGAGTAAATCTTCGGGATGTATACTCCTAGTATGAACGATTCTATCTACATTAACCCGAAGGCACTGAAGTCGGTCATATTGGCAACAATTCACTTGACGCCGACGCAGATGACTGGATCCGTATACCATATATAGGTATATATATAACACCCAATGTCTACATCTTACCTTAATACTATGAGGAACGAGTACGCAACACCAACCCCCAGCCTCACACGCTTTCACCATTTATCTATTGCCGCGATAATTTCCGCTGTATCCAGGTCCAAGGAAACAACAATCCGTGGATTCGTATAACGTAACGACTAATTCGAATACACCACCCCTAGCATCGTGATAATAACATCACCCAGCGATATCCAGCACGATTCTCTACCAGTGCACCGCCTAACCCTGATGCCCCCCTACACTTTGGCCATCTAATTGGTCTTCTACTCTATCACTCACTGCGGGCCGTTATCCATCGGCTTGCGGACCTCTCTATTCCGCAAAAAAGCGGCCAAGTTAACTATGGCCGAAAAAGGAGGTCGAAAGGACTCATATACCAGCGACGAACGCCCAACATCCTATAGACGTCTCTGCGAACGAGAAGGAAAATGAAAGGGTTTTTCCAATGCAATGCTGCGTCTTCTGGAACGTTCGCTTGACTCTTACGACCCGTCTAGGAAGCTGGAACCTGATATTTCTCCTAACAACAGCTTCTCAAACATTTGGAGCTTTTCCCAAACTACGCCGTCCCTAACAACCTATCTCGCTATCAGGGTTACATATCACGACATCCACGCATACATTTATCCAAGAGTTTTGATTATGATGGAGAGCTAGAGGTTTCTAAGGCAGAAAGAGACGAGCTGAAAAAGACTTTCGTTATGCCGGACATGGAGGACGTAAACTTTAAGTCATTCCAAAAACAAGCGCAAAGACGAGGCAGAGTATACGGCATGAATCGATACGGGGATAACGATGGACAGATCATCGAGAAAGTGGCAAGTGCGAAAGAATATTGGACCGCAGTCTTATCAGAGCACCCAATCAGAAGTTATTGCGATAAAAATCAAGTCATTGAACATCTGACAACAATTCGCCCTGACATGCAGCCAAGCGAGGCAGAGCCATACTTGGAGGCTAAGGCAAGACTCTTAGCAGTCCAATCGTTTCTCGAGGAAACGAAAGGTCTCGTAAAGCCATCCCAAAAGATGCTCATTCCAACCCGTGAAATGCTGGAGGCAATTCGTATCTACGGAGACAGCAAAAAAGACGGATTTGGGACGCTCCCAACATGAATGTGGCCAGAGAGGCAATCTAATGGAATACTAAAACTGTCAACTTATTCTTTGCTGCTCTAACTCTATAAATCAGTTAACCGACTCCACCTTTCCCAAGATGAACGAAACAGCACCTGGGAAAACCTGCAGCTATTGAGAAGTTGTCTAGAGAGATTAGCAAAAATCTACAATGATGGCAGTAACGGTCATGTTTCATGTACCATTCCTCTTTCCACTGGTTTCCCTTGTTCCCATGCAAGACATCTTGAGATGTCGTGCTGAGGTATGGGAGAACGCAAGAGTTCGACCATGGCAATATGACATGGTTCCACGAGGAAACCGATTTTCTCCTTAGGAGTGGTGGCGACTCTGGGAGGGATTCGTAGTGGAAAGGTAGAGGAAGAAGACGAAAAATTATACAAGCCGGGTTTTATGACGAGACCAAACGATTCGAGCTTAATTAATCTTGATGACCAGTGCCAGCTTCTCCCTTAATGAGAGGAACTCCAGCCAGCTTCTCCAAGGTCACCTTTCGACATATACCTTTTAACGATTACTCGACTACATAAGAGTATGGAATATGGGATCCTACCATCGAGTAGCAAGCACGACATATGGTTTTGTTCAGTATGATGGCTCATTTAAGTGGGCAGTCAATTGAAGAAAATATTCAGTTGAACACCTACTCATATCCTTTGGGAACACAGAATTCTCGTATCGTTTCCACTGAAACATCAATCGACGGAGCAGCCTTCCAGATCCCGCCTCAATGTCTCGTTTGGATGACTTTAACTGGGATGATATTGGCATTAATGTCACTCACGAAGAGAGAGACCAGGTACATAAGCCGTTGCCTACCTCTCATGGAGGGCTCCAGAGTTGTATGGCGACTGCATCTTGCTTTGGGAGAAGGTGACTCCCCCCGAGCAATGGGGAATGCGAACTCTACCTCCCATTGCTCGGGGCGTCCGACCGACAAGCACGAGAGTGATTCGAAAATACGTGTGTTGTCTGGTCTGTGCACCGTCAATATGGTGTGGACCTCGACGAGATTAAAACAATACAGGGACGTCGCGATACCTCACATAGAGAAGATGACCGAGATTGGCCCCAAATATTCGGGCGAGGGCACTGGAGGCAGAGCTCCAGCGAACTAAAAAGCACAACGCCATCGTACAGTAAATGAGAAGTACCTAACGTACTCAGCGCGAGCGAAACTCGGGCGTACCAGAAGAACGCGCTCATAAAACTCCCAGATGGAGAGCGCAAATCCCCTTCTCCCCATGAGAGGACGGAGTTAAGTAATAGTTACATTGGACCTCGACAACCCCAATCTTATCCCCAACAGCAGTACAAGGGATTCTATATCTATCTACTTAATTGCAAGCACTTGGAGAGTTACCGGAGTGTCTGGATACAAGAAAGGCTATCTCAATTGATATTTAACATACAGAATTCGAGATGGAAGAAGACGAGGTATTCTGCGAAACATACTAGGGCGTACAAACATGTGCCTGTCTACCTATGCTTAGAATAAATTGATACCAAGACATCACCATAGTATAACCAATTATATATATATATATATATTACCATCTATGCACATTATACCTGATGTGATACTACTGATACAAGATTCGATGTCGAGTTGCCTCCATGGCTTCATATTCTCACACTAGAGAGCGACTAGGCTAACACAACAGCTCAGTTGGCCTATATCCCGGAACAGGCTGCAAAAAGTTCACATATTAACTTCACAGCTAACACGATAGAAGCACATCGACGATCGTAGGTAGGCATTGTCTTATATCTACAGGCGTATGAAACTGGCCATATTCGTGTAATATACAGAGGTAAGTCCCTCGCCTCAGCACATTCATACATAGGTAAGTAGCTAGACTACACGTCACCCCGGATCCTCATTATCTCCGTGTTAGGAGACGCGTTTCCGTGGCCCTTGAGAGGTAGATCTCTCTTCCTGAACTCCTCCTCGATGAGCTTGAATCTGCCGACCGCCTTCTCCTTGTCGCCGCGCGTGATACGCTTCGTAGACACATGTACGTTGGGTAGCTGTAACAGGTCCTGGCGTCGTTCTTGGATCTCCATTGTTAGGGTCTTGGGCTTGGGGGGCTTCAGGACTACATGGAGAAGCGTCTGGACGTTATTTATGCCGGCCAGCTGGAAGTCTTGGACCAGGTGGCCGGTAAGTTGGAAGATGCGCTTCGTGACCTGGAATGTGTGTCAGCAACATATCTCGTACTTACTTATTAGGTAGCAATAGAATATGCATAGCAAAGAGCAACTTACAGCAAACTTGATCCTGGGATCCGCCAGTGAAACACTCTTCCATTCGTTCCCCCAAGCCTCCCTAAGTTCTTCGACCTTATCAGCCTCCAGTTCCGCCCTCTCCGCACTACCCGCCTCCGCCTCCTCCCCTAACGCCGTCAACACAGCACCCACATCGCCCTCCAACTTAACCCCACCATCCGGCGCGACCTTGACCTCGACACCCAACGCCTGCGTCATCTGCTCCGCCCCGCCCAAAGGCCACTTCGCGACCAACCTCCCCTCCTGCCCGGCCGACCTCAACGCATAAGCCTCCACCACAGCCCTCCGGACAGCCACCTCCAGCACCCCGTTCTCGCGCCTCGCGACGCGCGGGCGGAAGCCGACGAAGTTCGCCGAATCGGGCCAGTGCTTGCCGTCGTCCCACCAGCGCCGCGTGTCGCCGACGACCTGCAGCCCCTCGCTCGTCAGCGCGGGCTTGTACTCCGGGTCCGTCACCTCGTCCGTCCTCTCGGCGACGCGGCGGCGGCGCGGCGGCGGCACGAACGTGGTCCAGCGCGACGCCTCCTCCTCGGGGTCGAAGAAGTTGGAGGTGGTGGTGGTGGTGGCGGTGGGGTCTTGCTCTGCCGTGTAGGGCGCTAGGTCTGTTGTTGTTGCTGCTTGCGGCTCCGAAGCGCTGGCGTCGTTTGTGGCGGGGGACGCGGACTCTTGCTGGGGATTTTCGGGCGAGCCTTCTTGCGGCTCGGACGCGGGTTCGGGCTCGGGCTTCTTGTCTGTCGAGTACAGGCGTGCGAAGGCTGGGCTTGGGAGACTGGATGCTGGTACGGGCCTGCGGGGTGAAGCTGCGATGGTGTGGGAGGAGGGGATGGAGGGGGATTGGCCGACTAGAGGGGTGATCTGGGACCGGGTTATGTTCGCAGACAGGCCGGATGGCCGTCGCAATCGTGTTATCCTTCGCATTGTGGCTAATTGACTACTCCCCCCAAAAGAAAGATGAAGGGTGTTGGACGTCGCAGTTATTTCGAAGACTTGAAGCTTGATTAATTGAAGGTCCGAACTTTTTTTCACGGTTATGTAATCTGCATGGATAGTGCCGCGCCAAGCCGTGGAATTATGGACCCCTGTTCCAGCCACGGGGCTTGATGGACGCTAGGGAGGTACGTATCTTGTCGGATCGCGCATATCTATTATCGAGGGTTAGAGCTTCAATCATCTACGGATTTACGGAGAATGCGACGACCTTGACGGAGACGTCTGTTCATTTCCAATTGTCGAGTTCTAGTTCTAGTATATCTCTCCATGATATGTGCAGGCAAACTCGACCGTCGCGATACATGATACATGGCCAATCGATAATCGCGACACGATGCGCCTCCAGCTATTTCTCCTCCTAATAGGAGTCTTCGTCTCCTACGTCGCCGCATCATGTAGGCTATCCACCCCATCGCATCCCCATTCCACCATATCCGGCTCTATCTAGACCTCCCCCGTACCACGAACCTAAAGCTAACTAACCAACTAACCCTTTCCAGCCGCTCCGACATTCTGCAAATGCACCTGTTTCAAGAACAGCACGCTCATCCAGCTCGGCCCTCAAGGCTCGAACCCGAACTCATTCGAGAACGCCAAACCCGCCTCCCCTCCCTCCACCGGCCCGCCTTCCTCCTCCACCCCATCCAACAAGCAAGCCCTCCTCGAGAAACGCGCAGCCTCGGCGTCATGCACGCAATGCACCCGGGGCTTCTGCCTCTCGCAACACCTGCCCATCTGCAAGGACGCGGAGGAGAACGACGTGGTCGCGATGTGTTTCCAGCGCGACAGCCGCAAGGACCAGATTATCGTGTGGGGCTTCATACTAGGGACTACCGGCCTACTGGGATGGGCGGCCGCGCGGAGGGTGATCGAGTTGCGGGAAGGGAAGAAGGGGCCGGCGCTGGGGAGTGGGAGAGGGAGGGGACAGAATAGAGGGGCTTATACGCCTGTTGGACGGGACGGAACATGAGATTGATCTCCCGTGAAAGATATCTTTGTTTCGGATATCGGATACCGAGATTTGGCGTTGGCATTGGCGTTCGGTATGCAAGGGAGTCGATATACTATGCTTTTCGTACAAACTACCCATATTATATATCATACACCTCAGCCATATATCATCATCCAGAGGATAAAGTATCACAGATTATATTATCCGTGGCTATGCTGAAGCTAAGCCGGTCTAGAAGACAAGAAGAAATCGCGTGCATTCAACGGACTTTTATATGAGCCTTGGGGATTCTAATGACCAAAACTCCTGATGCCTTTTTTGGTTTTTCCCCGATCAAATTTTACCCAGGTCGTTGTTGAACCGAACTGACAAAATCTCAGATACTATGCATCGACGACGGTCTATCCTCCCCAAAATGCATTTTGTCAACTTTTGTTCTTATTAATTGCCTTCATTCAGAAACAGATCCTACACTCTTGCGTGGCTATGGTTAGCAAACATCAAAAACGCCTTCCGACTATAGATTTTTATTCCTCTTCGAGGAGGGTAGCCTTGGGCTCTTGACCGTTGCTGGTCGGGACGCCGTTCTTCGCGCGGCGAGCACGGACCGCCGCCGCCAGGTCTTCGAGGACCTCGACTGTCTTGTCCCAGTCGATACAGGCGTCTGTAATGCTAACGCCCTTCTTCAATCCGGAGGGGCCCTCGGCGGGAACCTTCTGGTTGCCCTCGTTGATGTTGGACTCGATCATGACACCGATGATGGCCTTCTCTCCCTCTTTGAGTTGGTCGCCGACCACCTTGGCAACCTTGGGTTGATTTCGGTGGTCCTTGTTCGAGTTACCTGAACCATTGTTAGCTTATTCTCGGGCGCGCCATGTGATAGAGCGCAACCTACCGTGCGAGCAGTCGACCATGATGGCTAGTTTCTGTCCCTTCTTGATCAAGGTTTCCTTGGCGGCCTGGATGCTGTCTCTGTCGTAGTTGGTGCCCTTGCTACCTCCCCTCAAGATGACGAAGCCGTGCTCGTTCCCCTTGGTCCTCGTGATGGCAGCCAGGCCCTGCTTAGTGACACCCATGAAGTGATGCTTTGAGGCCGCCGCTCCTATGGCGTCTATAGCAACCCCCAGGTTTCCGTCCGTGCCGTTCTTGAAGCCAATTGGGAAGGAGAGACCAGACGCAAGCTCACGATGAAGCTGTGATTCGGTGGTACGAGCACCGATGGCGCCTACTGAGATGAAGTCTGCTAGGAACTGGGGAGAGATGGTATCTAACATTTCGCTGGCGATGGGCATACCCGCATTGGTCAGGTCGCCGAACATCTGTCGCGATATACGCAGTCCCTTGTTGATCTTGAAGCTGTTGTCGATATCAGGATCGTTGATCAGACCCTTCCAGCCAACTGTAGTTCGCGGCTTCTCGAGGTAAGCACGCATGATGATGCATAGGTCGTCCGATAGCTTCTCAGAGAGAGCCTTCAGACGTTGAGCGTACTCATGGGCGGTAGCGGGATCGTGGATAGAGCAGGGACCGACAACGACTAAGAGACGATCACTGCGGCCCATTATAATGGCAACAGCATCTCTCCGGCCCTTGACAACTGTCTGCAGGGAAGCATCGGTCATTGGGATCTCAGATATGAGCAATGCCGGCGGGATCAGAGGGTCCTGTCCCAGGACTTTGTGTTCCATAAACATTAGCATACTGTTCCTGTTTCCTGTTTCCTAGTGAAAATTGTTTTGTTTGTAGTGTGGCCGTATTCGAGTAGGGAGGTTTATGTAGGACTGAAGGGGGTACAAATTTATTTTCGAGTCACCTAAGGGACGATGTTGCTCATAACTGAAAATTGAAGGAGTAAAAGAGGTAAAAGAGTGGCTTGAGATGACATCTTGGTATTACATCGCAAGCCCGAGACATGAACGAAAACACCAAGTAAGAAAAGAGATGTTTGCTGCATTACGTACCTCTCATATCGTCAGCCACGAGAGGCGCCATGTCGACACCTGGCATTGTGGTGAATAGATGAACAGGGTTATAAGTGATTGGTTGTTGAATAAACAATTTTAAAATCGTAGGGTTTGAGCAGCACAGCAACCGATGTTTGTTCCTTCGGACTACCCGAGCGACGGATAAGTGCGTGAGAATACGGTGTAGAAAAGCCGTTGTCCTGATGGTAATTAAGGGCAATGACAAAAAGAGCTCGGAGGTCTTCACAGGTGAGAGGGTGAGTCAGACTCGAAGAAAAAAAAATTAAGCAGAAGCTGTCCGTCTTTCTTCTCGGAACCCTAGTCGACAATTCTTGGGATCCCACGGGATCTCGGTCTCGTACTTGTTTTTTTTTTCGAATCCTTCAACCCTCAATGTGGTGTACGGCGTATCAAAGCAACCCAAAATATGTAAATGGGATGCTGTCAGAGAATTTCTATGCAGGTGGTTACGATGAGGGTCGTATGTGAATATGGATGTGAACATTGAAGTAATAAAGCCGTAGATCTGGGTTGCTTAAAGTTAGGTACCTACTGTACCAGCCTACCTAGTTTATTTAGTGGTTAGTGGTAACTAATGGACGACTCTGATAGGCTCAAGAGCTTAAAATCTACTAGGTAGTCCATACGTACTAGGTATCTACCTATGTAGTACTACCTGACTAGGTACTACTAGAGAACCGTCTTTGCAGCTTTGACGCAGCTTCAAAGCTGCGAAGACGGTCTTCAATGTTCTTGTGGTCTGGCGGGGTATGTACCTAATACTTGGAGTCTTGGACTTTCAAGGTTGGAGGGGCACGAAAAGGTACAAGGGTACATACTGGGTACCCCTTGCACCCCTCGCACCCCTCTCACCCTTCAAGCTTTACTTAACCCAATTAGGCACTAGGTGATGCTAATCCTGTTCCCTTTTCCGAAAACTGAAAACTTTTCCCCCTCTCCATCGTCAAAACCATTCCATTCCCACTTTTCTTCACCACCAACCATACGTTCTCGATATGATAGTTGAGTCGTCGCCGTAAGATTTCCATGGGTATCCAAGGTGATGTGTTAACGGTCACTAAACTTCACATACCTAAGTATTGCTGTCAGACCGCGTGGGCCTTTACCCTTCTGTTACTGGTCATCTCCAAGATCCAAAGCTCACCTCGCTGTCTTGCCGTCTCGCCGATGAAGCTTACTTAATTATGCAAGTCATCACCTCGGAGGAGTGAGACAACGAGACAACGAGACAAAAGCTCATCATTGTCTCGATATCCAAAGGCCGGGTTCACGCCTCCATTCTGAACCAGCGAATTTTTACTATATTCACATCACTTTGCATGGTAGGTAGGCGATGTGGAGTCGTGCTTCGAGTGTAGGATAAGTATCTCTTCATTAGGTATATAACAAAACAAGCTCATATCCATGTGGATATAGTCACTCAATTTCATTATTGTTCATGTACTCGATGTCACCCTATACCCTCTTTTGACATCGCCCCCCCTTTCTTTATTTTCCCCCACACAATTCAACCAAGCCATGCCGTCTCAGGTTGAACTTTCAGGAACCAGCCCTACGGCTAAATTGCAAGATGCTAATGGGGTAAGGCAATTGCGGAGATATATTATCCGTCACCTTAACCCGAGGTTTACGATGCATCTCATGACAATAAAGCTCCCCGCTGCCGCCGTGATGGACCCCATCTCCATGCCAAGGCATTTCTATCTGTCTCACTTATCACCATGGTGGTCTGCGTGTCAACAAACAGGCTCGGAAGCCTCAGCTTCAGGTTTTCTTTTCTAACGACATGGCTCCTATGGTGGACTCTGTCTGCTACTGCACGTCCAACTTGCCATGTAGAGCGTCAAGACGAGGATTCACATTGGGTGGCAACATGGGTCTCGATGCCACAGCTGGTAGAACCAAATAACATGCCTCCTGCTCCCTTCGTATGTTATAACTCAATCAAATATTCCGAATTATTTGTCTAATCATGAACTTAGTCGGGTTCGGCTGCATTCAAAGACGCCACTCTACGACAGACGCTACATCTTTCCATCGGTGCAGAGAGACTTCGTTTCCAGATCTCTAACACCTTCGGTGGCAGCGACCTTCCAATTACGGAAGCTTCCGTGGCTCTTCCAACGGGCGGAAAGACCGGTGTCAATGGCATCGACACAACCACATTGAAGGCCCTAACGTTCAATGGCTCGGCTTCGGTCACAGTGCCCAGGGGTCAAATTGCCTACTCGGATCCGATTGACTTCAAAGTTGAATCTCAGGGCACGATCACCGTTAGCTTATATTCCCAACCTGGCCAATCTGGGAGCAGCATCACAGGACACCCCGGAAGCCGAACCACTTCGTTCATGCAACAAGGAAATTATGCCAACGCATCGACCGTCACTGGGGCGAGCACGGCACATTGGTACTTCCTCACTGCTGTCGAGGCATGGGCTCCGAAGACGACCTCCGCTTTGGTAATCCTTGGGGACAGTATTACGGATGGACGGGGAAGTGACGACAATGCCAATAACCGGTATGAGTAGAGTCTGCTCCACGGCGGAACTTCTTGCTAATAAACACTAGTTGGCCCGACCTTCTTCTAGCTAGAATGCAGAAGGAAGGGATTACCGACATTGCCGTATGTAACCAAGCAGCAGGCGGCAACACCGTCCTTAGCGGCGGTCTTGGCCCACCACTTATGCAGCGGTATAAGCGAGATCTTCTCACTACCGCCGGTGTTAAGTACGCCCTGATCTTCGAAGGAGTAAATGACATCGGAGGCGGATCTACGGACTCGGGAACACAGTCACGCATCGGGACCAGCCTCGAATCATCCTTCAAGACTATCGCCACGGACGCCAAGACGGCCGGGATAACCGTGTTCGGGGCAACGATCACTCCGTTTGGCGGAAACGGCCAGAGCTATAGCAACCCGACACGAGACCAGACCAGGCAGTCAGTGAATAAGTGGATCATGGATGGCGGAGACGGAAGTTTCGCCGCGTCAATCGACTTTGCTAAGATCGTGGCCAATCCCTCAAACGTGGCTAACTTGGCCACTCAGTACGACGGCGGTGATCACTTACACCCTAACGTTGCTGGATATCAGGCAATTGCAGATCAGTTCCCCTTGGATATATTTAAGGGTAATGCTACCTTGCATCACAATCATTGGTGAATTAGATAGGTACCTACCTATATATGACACAATCTAGTATGCGACAAAGCATCATAGGATTAACTGCTCTATCACTAGTGGTATAAATAATAGACTAGTATTGTGAGTAATTACCTGCTTGATGGAAAGTATCATATTGGTTCATTTTTCTCGCGAAATGCTAAAACTACCTACCTTCATTCGAGGGGATACAAAGACAAATAGATAGCGGTGCACAGGAGCTTTCCAATTGTGAGCAATAAATATGATATACGTTAGGCAAAGATGTTCCTACAGCTCATGTTAGTTACATACCTACCTAGGTTAGGACCCTAGGCACCTAGATAGGAGGTAACTTAGGCAGGTAAGTATCCAGGAAATAAATGGAAGACAAAATATGAACTGAGCTTGTATGGAGGCGAGGAGGGGTTGACATATCTAGCCAGAAGTGTTTTTGAACATGTAATATGTGATACGAAAATAGACCACATGTTTATGACTTGTTTATGACAGACTACACCATTCTGTAACAGCGCCGAAGCTAAGCCATGCATAAAAGGATCGTGGTTGTGCACGATGAATATCGCGACGCCATCACATATATCAACTAAGTCACCACCACCACCACCACCATCATCACCGTGCTCTGCCCATCATGTACCCATGGTATTTTTACATGAACACGCTCCTACGCGTTTTCTTGCCCTCGAGACGTACCTTTAAGAAGTTCTTTGGGATATTGGCATGCCTTTTTGTCCTTGTGAACTTCTATTTATACCCTGTTATGATCAAATACGCAATTAATACGCTTTATATCATCTCGAAATTGCGGCTAATGTTATTCCTCGTTAAGACTTATCTTCGTCTTCTCATCTTCACTAGAAATATTATAACGAGGATGGTAGAGAGAATTCTTCGATCCATTATTTTTGTCGAGGTTTTCATTGCCAGATGTATCGACAGGGTCAATGACTTTATAGACGATCGCCTCGAAGATATGCTGGCAATATCGCTTACTTTATAAGGTTCTGGCGAATTATTACATAGGTTTTAAAGTTGTTTTACTTAGACAAATAAATCTTTCTTTGTTGTTTAGGCACAACATCATTACAATCTTTCCGTGTGGATGAGTTTGTTTAGTAACAGATTATGCTGCCTAGTAGTAATGTTCAAGACTTGTGGTGTATAAATGTATATCAAGTTCCAAGAATCCAAGTCGAATCCAAGGTTGACACCTCCTTGATAACTACCTAACTACATACCTCTTATCCACACAAAAATACCTAACCTACATATCTATTACCTAGGAGCATCATTGTAATAGCATCGTCGAAATAGTCCTACCGTTAAAATGGCATTTTTTCCGTTCATAGTTGTCAGCGTAGTAGTATTTTTTACTTCGTATGCAATGGTTGCTTCGTTCGAGATGGGAGTCATAACCCGTCAGGAGTTAGTTCTCAGCATTATTACACTTCTATCAGTAGGACTGGTTTGCTATAAGGTATGTAGTAACTCCTTCATCATCGAATACGACAGCGGAACCCAATTGGAAGCGAAAGAAGCGCCACGACAAGGAAATTTACGAATCAAGAGTGGCTGGATTAATTATGAAATAGTTGATGGTAATAGCATTCCAGCAATAGCCCCTTCCATGATAAGCACCTTCACGGATAGACACAACCGTCATTAAAATAATGCTTTTGTTTTTGTTCAACCTAACCTAATTGGTTATTTGATAAGTCTATTATCATCAAAATATACTCAGATTTAACCTAAACCAATTTCAACGTATAAATATTCTTAAAAATTTAAGTGATTCTTTGTCGATACCTGGTTGCCTGCTATTGCTAGAATAAAGTGAAAGACAACATCGTCTTCACCTTCTCTGTTACACAGCTGGTATCCTTCGCCTAACTACCGCAATGTCGAGGGCCAAGTATGGACATTACCTGAATTGATAAAACAAGGGATAGGTCCTTGTATAATGTAATGAACTTATAGTGACTTGAATAGTGAATGGAATGGTTTAAATCGCTCGGTTATCTTTCGAAGTTGAGGTCCCCTTTCCCCCATCCAAAAGGTATGGAATGCTGATTACGCTGACGATGGATTTCCGGTACCTCGACACGACCATTCCAGATAAATCCAGAAAAAAAATGAGGGGTATTATCTGTGTGCTATGAGAAACAGAGCCAGGGGTTAAGACGTAGAAGAGGGGTTTATGAGAAACAAGATACGGAAGTCGAACAGAGACCCAAATGGGACATGATTAGCATATTTCGAATTGCGGTGACGAGATATTGTGGAAATAGAGGATGAATTCCTGGCAGCAACACACATCCATACGACTTCATGAGTCACCTTGACAGGATATATCGTGTAAGGCGTCCAAATAAATTGAACGAAGCATTTCTGCCTTCGGACCCTGGGGCGGTTTTGTAGGCATTGCGCACCGTATTATTACCTACCTAGGTACTAGTAGGTATGTGAAGAAGCAAATTTATGAAGCAAATCTGAAACCTGCTGCTAACGTGTTACTCAGTTACTCAGCGTCAGAATCGTACTGCACTACCGTAATCGTGTGACACCTATTGTCTAACCAGACAGCCAGAGTCCAGACAGCTGGGTACAGGCAACTAATCGATAGACGTGCATGTGTCGTTGTATGTTGGTAGATGTCGGGTGGCTATTTTCAAAAGTCGCTATTAGACTTTCTCGCTTAACTATCGAATGGTCGTCGCTGTCGAACCCGAGATAAAATTAAGCTTAATTCTGTTAAACATCATTGGAATTGTCACATTTACCGATATAGAACAAGGTTTGATCTTGAAGTTAACGTTTTTAGTCTCCAGCTTTCGGCTCCCAGTTTCCAGTTACCTAGTATCAACCAAGCACTGTAACAGTGTAACAGAAGAAAACTTTGGTGGATTGATAGAGTCCCACAAGGTGCTGAAGTGGACCTTCTATGTAGTAATATCCAGGTACCTAAGGTATGCATTATCTGCACTGCTAGATGGCTTGCGCACAGTAGTGTAGGGACGCTTGTACTCACTACACAGCTGGAGAGTCGAGACAGGTTGTAGAGTTATCCAATCGGCAGGGCTGGTCGTTTGATGATCCATTACAAACGAAACCCTTGTAAGAGGGCATTTCCCCACCTGTCTGGTGCTGGAACTTGAACTGGGACTAGCTGGGACTCTGGCGACTTTTGGGCCACACATTGGACCGTCATCGGCGAATTGGTATTCTTCCATCGTTTCCATTGTCAGCTTTAGATCTTGGGATTCTTTTTTTTTTCTCATGCGTGTCATTGAGAAGATTTACCTATCTAGTATGTACTGAGAAGGACTGTGGACCTCGGTACAGTACGTGTACTTGAGTACCTAAGGTGGATCGAGTTGGTTCCAATTTTCAATTGATATTGAGCTAATAATCAAGGTACCCGAGGCAGATGAGCAGCTATTACCTTAACCAAAGAAAAAGGCAACAACTATTAAAAGTAAACTCCTAAGGAAAGAATATCCTCCGTCAACCCCTGCTTCCCTGCCAAAAGTCAAAGTCATGTAAAAAGCATGTCAAAATGACCAAGGTGCCAGCCAGCCAGCCAGCCAGCTACTACCAACCATCTTATATAATACCTAGTAGGTGCAGACTGCAGTAGGTAGTGCGCGTAGTAGTACGTACTTTTTACAAGGTACCCGTATCGCTAAAGGCAACTACTAGGTAGAAAAAAAACAAAAGCCAACCAAAACCAACTATTTTATCCCGTAAGCGGCTGATCGACGACCGAAGGAACCAAGATTCCAGTCCTCAATTCCCAAACTCTCCAGCTTTCCAGCTGTCTTCTTTTAATAATTCTCATTCCCACCTTCGTCATTCCCCGCCAACCCACGCCATGCCCATATTCCATATGTACTACTGCTATTAGACATAGACCCATTTAAGCCCGCCATAGCCCTGGACTCGGACACGCCGTTATTGTTACTACTACGAAGTACATACATAGTAGTAGCATAAAACGATCAAGGTGGTCATCGCTTGACGTACCACTTTGAGCACTACCAACACTACCAGCACTACCAGCATTACTCTGGAGTCTGTACGAGACCATTACCCCCGGCCTCGTGTTATTTTGGCTACCTGGTTCTGGTTCTGGTTCTGGTTCTGGCTTATTATTCTAAAAACTAATTCTCCTCATCCGATTAACAACTATATTGTCTGGTCTATTCATTCTCAATTTCCTTATCGTCGTCCACTTTCATTACCAGTACTAGGAATTAGGAGCTACAACTAGGACTTAAGAACTAGGACCAATTCCCTTTTTATTTCCCTTCTCCCTTTCTTTCTACTTCGAGATACCTATTACTCCCTATTCCCTATTCCCTATTCCCTAATCGTAAAATATGTTTGAGCCTCAGTGGCAGGAGCAGCTTTCGCGGAAGCGCCAGAGAGAAGAGGAAGAGGGCGATGGTCAGATCAACATTGGCGAAGCTATGAACGGAACTCTAGGCTTCACTGAGCACCGCAATGTTAGTATTCCAAAGTCATGACGATGATGCATGCCTGCATGCCTGCATGATGTCCCACCTCCCATTGTAGCACACCGATATTATTGCAACATTGTCACAACTTACAACTAATATATCTACTATCACTAGAAACGTCTCCAATCTCTCCCTCTGCGTACATCGCCGACACAGAAGCAATGGACAGGGGCACCAGAGTTCCCAAATGCGACTTCAGCAACCACCCCTCCCGCATCTATTAGCCCGACCGATTCTGACTCCGAGGATGCGCAATATCGACAACACTCAGATCTACCGATGGATATAGATAGGGATACGGATATGATGGTTGATTCACCCGAACGGCACCAGACCGGCCCCTCCCACCCAGACTTCGCCGACCCGAACATTGCCGGACGAATGCCTACGCCTATACACTGCACCTTTGCTGCGCAAGTAAGGGGAAACAACTGGGGTCCTATGAATCAGGCGATCGATGCTGCCGCAACAGAAGCCCAGCCATTCCCCACGTGTCATGACGAATCCTCGGTGCCCCGATCCTTGGGAGGTTGTGTCGAATGGTCTATGGTCCAAACTCGGCGTCTCCCGTCCCCTATTAGTGAAAGTGGCGGCGAGGAGACTCCGACGAGCCCGGGTATGATTTTGGATTCTCGGCAGCCCCAACGACCTTATTTACCTCATATGCCTCATTCGACCAACCTTCACACCATGCCCATGCATCCCAACATCCAGGCCGTTCCCCCAACCACAGATAACGATTCTAGCATGATGGATGCCGATCCTGGTTCCTCTCCTTCCACCGCACCGGCCACGCCATCGCCAAGAGGGAAATATGGCCACTCGCGCAGCAAACACACACTTAACACCTGGACTTTACAGCCAGGCATGAAGAAGTCATTCAGTATAGGTTACCGAGCAGACTGCGAGAAATGCCGCATGAAGATTCCAGGCCATTTTAATCACATTATCATCTCTTAGTACGGAAGTGATGGGAGGCCGCATTTTTGTTTTAATGGCAAAGAAGATGTTCCTGTCGAAGACGAACAGATGATTGCACAAATTCGCCGATTCGGGAAGAGCAAACACGGGACTGCAGATGCTGTCTTCGAATCCTCCGGATCGAGCCCCGAGTCGCAGCTGGACACGTGCGAGATACAAATCATGCTCGAAGATATCGGACGGAATTTGCGTACCTGGAGTTCCGATTTCTGTCTAGGAGATCGTTGGACTTACTCGGATATCATCCGCTATGTGGAGGTCCGCCTCGGCAGACGTTAAGGGAAAGCAAACCCTCTACCCTTTTTTTTTTTTAATTCATGCCATGTTATTACTACAAGGCAACCGATAAATACTGGCGACGCCTAGGAGCCTTACGGCACATACGATTTCCTATCATTTGCATCTCAAGGCGTTATCGGAACGCAAACGCTATGTTATTACTTGTTTAAAGCGTAGCCTTCAATTTCTTCCCAGTCCTTCGGTTAACATTGCTTTCGGTTACTCGCATACCCCAAATTGTCGTTCATTACACTTATACCCACAGCATACGGTCGTTATTGCATTTGCTTATTGGATCTGGGAAGGGATTTCATGCATTCACGGGAAGGGGAAAAATTAACCCGGTCAATCAAAGTTTGGGAGTGGAAGATTTGAATTCGCCCTCATCAGCGCTCTATCCTTTTTTGCTCCTTTCTCTTCTTCATTTGCTTTTAGTTGTTCATTATACTCTATTAGGAGTACGGCCATAGGGGCGTTCAAGGCATGGATACCTAGTAGGGGTCGATGGAATTAAGGGTCGGTCCAGCGTGTGAAAACCCCTGTATCAAATTCAAGCACACATTGGTACTCATTAATAGTACGACCGTCACTTGACGGTCGACAATGGGGAAATATAGAATTCAAGTCTTTTTGTCACACCTGACGTTTTTCCGAAGCGAATACTTGCGGTCTTGAATAGTGCAACGTGTAAGGTACGAGGCGAATGAAGAGCGCGGGGAGCAGGTGGTGGAATCCGATGTTGAACTGTTTGTTGAATGTAAGATGGTGCCAAAATCCGGTTGACGGGTTACAAAACGGGAATCGCGAACTCAACGAAATCGTACCCCTTCCCACACGTGAGACCATTGCAAAGCAACGAGAACTAATGATGTAAATAAGCACAAGTGACTGGTAGATTGTATCCGGGGTGTATTTTATGGTATCCAGGCAAAGTCCAAAGGGAACAATCTCTTTACAGACAGTTTGTGAAGTATCAAATATCTTTGTATTTGAACACCGCCAGACCTGATGCTCCGCCCTTTCTACTATATATAATACAGCAGCCTTCGCACCAGCACTACTTCCGGATACGCTAAATTCTGGGTGGCATACACGTACAATTTGAACAGTATGGCAGCTTTACGCATATACGCTCCTCTGCTGAAGCCCTTCTTCTGGGCCGACTGGTTGGCCCGGATGTCGAGCGGCTCTTACCACTCCGCGTTTTCATTCCCCTATTCGTTCCCTCATATCCACCCACACCCCCAAAACCCCGTATCCACACGGGGAGCAGTAGCGTCTTGCTTCCCACGTACCCGCTCCGGCCATAAACCCCAGGGACCTCGGTAGTCTGGCAGGGCTTTACCACCAGCTCGACTTCTTGCTCTCGCCGCCGCCGCTGCTCGGTTTGCCGAGCTGATCTAGGGGCCCGCCGTTCGTTTGGTTCTCGCGCTCGTGCTCGAACGCCGTCTTCGCTTGCTCTTTCAGACTCGATTCTGGAGCGGGAGGCTCGAAGGTTGCGTGGACCTCGCTGCCGGGGTCTTCTTTCTTTAGCCCGCCGAATAGCCACCCGGTTATGCCCTTCTTCTTCGGCTGCTCGACTTCCGCCGCGCCCGAGAGGTTCGCCTCGCTGAGCGACTCGCCGGCCCACGCCGTCCTGCCTACCGTGTCCGTGACGCCCTCGCCAGTCGCGGAAGCGGATGCGGATGCGCGGCTGGGGACGGAGAGTAGGGGGGGCAGGCTGATGCCGGTGTCGCGGGCCTTGGCCTCGGCCTCCTCGACGAGGGCGACCTGCTCCGGCGTCGCGGAGTTGGTCATGTAGGCTAGCCGCGCGGCCTCGAGAGAGTCGGACTTCAGCTGCGCTTGCAGCGCGAAGAACTCGTTCCGCCGCTTCCGGTTGTACACCATCATGTCGGCGGTGGCGTAGACCGTTATGAAGAGGGCCAGGCCTGGTAGGTGGGGTTTCGTTAGTCTTATGATGTGAAATTTACGTAGTTATATATGATCATCCAAATTCCAATTTCAAGTCCAATTTTGATCCGAATTATGCAAACCAACATAGTGAAGATTAAACGTGTGTGTATGTAATAATATTCCGTTTTTGAAATCATCTTGGTATAGCGAGAGGGTGGAGGACAGATATGAATATATAACACGGGTCGAACAACATACCGCTGAACCCGATCAACCCCAGCACGGTGAACTTGTGCGCAGCGTCGAAGTACCGCCTCGACGCATCGACAATCCGATCGAACCGTGAGGTCTCGTGCCGCCTCGCGGCCAGGTGCGCAGCTCGCAGCCGGCGGACCCGCTCCTCCATCGTCTCGGACGCGGAGGGCCGCGCTGGCGGGACACGGCTCGGCCGCGACGACGCTGAGGAGGAGGCACTGGAGGAGGCGGTTTTGGAGGCGGTCGTCGACGCTGTCTTGGATGCTGATTTGGAGGAGGGCGAGGACGCTTTAACGGCGGCGTGCGGCGTGCTAGAGGTAAAGCGCGTGGCGTCGGCGACGCTGCGCGGGGTGTGATTTGTCGCCATGAGTTATTGCGATGGTTCTCTTTCTCTTTTTTTTTTTCTTTCTCTCTCAAATCCCAATTAACGTGGGTATGTGTGATAAAGATGTGGGCCTTTCTTTCTGTATCGATATTGTCGTCGTCTGTAGAATCCCCAAGTCCGTATAAGAAAGAGCGAGGTGGAAATGGGCGGCTTGTCTCGTTTGTTCGAGGTCGCTACTGCAAGTGGGTAAAGTGGTGGTAAGTGGTAAGTGGTGTAGCGATATGAATTTCGATATTGGAAATTTTCGGAGTCCTGGCAGTCTCCAGTTCCCAGTTCCCAATTCTTCGGCGAATCGTCTGATCGATAGCCGTTACGGCGGGTTAGAGCTTTCCAGCGAGTCCCGTCCCGGGTAGCTCCCTTTTGCAGGCAACTTGGAAAAAGGTAAATTTTTTATCGATAGGCGAGCTGAGCGGGGTTGATTGACCAATGAGGTTGAGAAATTATGGTTCGTGGGCTGTTACGTAAGAGGGGGGAGGTGGGGCCATGAAAGATGACAATCGGGAACTTGAAAGTTTTAAGTTGCCAAGTCCTTGACATGAATCTTGCAAACATTGAATCTCTAAATGACGACAGCTAATTACTTAATATTAGCCTACCTACTAGTAGGCAAGTAAGCTACCAAATGAACACGTCAAACGTCAAACTAGGTTTTGAATTTCGAGATTTCCTATATTTGGTTACCTCCGAGGTCGGTTCTATACGGGTGCTACCAATTTGTGTCTCGTTTCTTTCTTTGATGGGAGTCCAAGAACCAATACCCAATGATGACTCAACATTACTTTGTTGAAACAATGCCTACACTCTGTGTGGATTGAAACCATTTACGTTAGAAACGCTCTTCATTCGGCCTAGGACATCACGATGTCACTATTTTACTCGTCATTCCCGCTCGGTGGCAATCCCTCGGTTCCTCTCCCGAGGTCCTCACCAAACTTCTCTCCGTTGACGAACAGCGGCTTGGTGTCCTGAAGCACAAAGATCATCCGAGCCCAGTTGGTCGGGCTTGGGTTCCGCCAGGAGTGCATGGTAGCCCGTTGAACAGCTACGTCGCCTCTCTTCATGGGCGTCACCGAGCCATCGTCCAGCTTCATCTCGATTTCACCCTCGAGAATGATCCCAAAGTCGAGCGACTGGGTTCGGTGCATCATACACTCGTAACCAGGGCCGAAATCCACCATTCTGCACACAACGCCATTCTTATTAGCTAAGCCTAGCTTCCCGCCCGAGATTATCTCCTCGTGGTAATTTACGTCGGCATCTTTGTTGAGGTCCGAAGGGAAGGTGTTGGTCCAGACTTGGTTGAAACCCACTGCGACGGCGAGCGTTAGTAGATGACGTATCTATTGCGAGATGATGACTTGAGAAGGTTCAGAGAAGGATTGCGCTCCCGCCACCCCTCCTATGAATTCTTCGGGTTATAGTTTTCAGGTAGGTAGTAATAATGCATCTCGGAAAGACGTACTGATCCCGCCCTCGTATGGCTTCCAGGCTGCTGGCCTCACCGAGTGCACTTTTGCTTTTCCTTCCTCATTATGGCCGGTCACATACGTAGAAGTCCGTGGGAGGTCGGGAGCAAGATGAGAAACCGTGTCCGACATCTTGACGAATATGCTATTCGATTTATCTCGATACCAATGAGACACTTTCGAGAGGGGGTTATCAAGCCACGATGTGAGGGGTCAAGCTTAGGTATATAAGCTAAAGGAGTTGGAGAAGACGATCAGTAATAAGGATTCCCAAGCATTTTATGATTCTCCGCCTGCCGTCAAAAGAAGCGTTCTACTTCACACGGATACGGTACCATATACTGTACACAATGCGGCGCTTAACATTGGAATAACGGGTTGGCGGATGTCGCTCTATCGTCCGCGGTCGGACGTTGTGTCTGTTGTGTTTAGTAAAGGTCGGCGAACGCCAAAACCAATATGTCCGCGTAGAAGCCCACCTATAAAAAGGGGTTAGTGGCGTCCATGGATTCGATTGGGGAAACTCCGAAGGTCTGGTCAGGGAACTCAGTAACTACCGAGAGTAAAGTAAGCAAAATGTGCTTCGAGGTCCGGGAATGGCAAATAAAGATCACACTAGAACATCTTTGAGGTATGGAAATATCCCTTACTTCCTTGCTTCCTTACTTCCTTACTATACTACCTAAGACCTAAGACTCAAGTAAGCCCTCATTCATCATAGCTATCCTCGTAGGATTGACATCTCCTCACTTTCGGACTCATCCAATTTCCTAAACTGCTTCCTCTTCCGGATTCCACCCATACACGTGGAAACAAAACCGGGCATTTCGGACTCAGGTCCGACTAAAACCGTTCCCGGATGGATAATATTAAATGAAAGAATAGCCAACAGCATCGGCATGGCTTCGAGCACGTAGAAGTAAGTCTCGTTAGTCAGCAACGGGTTCGAGACACCGGTCGATCCAGACGAAAACTCGACTAATCGGAATATGATACGAATCTTCAACAATTGTCAGCAGTCTTACCGTAAGTCGAGTGCTTATTAAGTACTCACGGTGATGCATGTCAACGACGCGTACAGCGTGAACAATAACGCCCGCCATCCGGTCCTCCAACTCAACTGTTGACTCCTCGAAGTGTTTACATCGCGCATGTCCAATTGGAACTTGGCCGCGAGCGCGACAAATACTACGATAAAGAATTGTTGTAGGCCTATGCCGCACATGTATATATGAATCGCCTTCAGCTGTTCATCCGCCGGTGCTGTCGGACCTGCCATCGAGCCGCCGGCAAGTTGTATACAGAATGCGATGAAATCTGTGGTTCCGATTGTCAGTACTTGGGGACTTGCTATTGAACAATGTTTCATAATTCATTCGTTCATCGGAGACTCACCGAAGGCGACGAAGGCCGCAGCCAAGGTTGGTGCCGGTATACCGAAGACCGTGCGTGAAGGTGCAAAGAAGTAGATCATCCGTCCGAGAACCATGTAGTCGAAGGCATTGACCCCTACCATGCCGCTCTAAGTCAAAATTGAAGTCCAGTATCTTGGGGAAAGCGGTACTTACATAAGGGCGAGAGCAGAATGAAGATCTGGAAGACCAGATATATAGCCGTGTTTGACTGATAACGAGTGCTCACGGTGCGGAATAGGTAGGCCATCGTCTCCCAGAAACTTGCCATAACGATTACCCAGCAGAATCTCTGTTGCCATGACATTAATACATGTCTAAAACAAGAAAGATGAGATTTAGAGACTCGGTTACCTTTCTATGTGTTATGCTCTGGTATAAGTGGGTCAGCGTCAACAGCCCGAAGAGGATGGTGAAGGCCAGGGCAGCCGAGAAGCTTGGATAGTAGTCCCAGAGAGCGTTGCATGTTCCCGGGGGCAAATATCCGTTGGCGTCTGGCTCTATGGTCTGGACACAGGTGGGTATCACAATGTCTATCGTCTTGGCAGGATTTGTTGCGTGGGCATTGGTGAATCCGTCGATGGTGACGTGCTCTGTAGTCAAGAAGTCCACGCCGGTGGCGGTTGGGGTGCCTGTCACAGCTGCTGTAGTTTGCCTTATCGCTATTTGAAGGGCTCTTGCCAGGATTTCGCCTCTTGGTGCCGGAGTTGGTGTCGCCATCGATCTGATGTTCTAGAAAACTGGCAGTTAAGTGAAGTTTCTCCGAAGAAAACGAATCAAGAATATTTTGCTACGTCAACCTCTCATCCGACGAACCTCGACATTCTCTCTAGGTTTTTATAAGTCTATTCGAGTTATTATCATATGTATATGTGAAGCTATCAATAGGATCTTGGGCTGAGTCCCAAACAGCGAGGTAGTCCGAACCGGCCAATAAGAATAGCGAAAATGCTGTATAGGGGTTAACATCAGGGTTAACTGCGCCTCAGAAGCCCCGTATCCCGTGCCACCTGGACGGTACGCCCAGGCATACCTTTATTTATGAAATAGTTCGCTCATTCTACACAATAAAAGTCACCAGAGAGTGAAACAGTTTGATTGGCGAGTCTTGGTTTGATCATTTCATATATGTATTATTACTCTATGCAATCATATTGCTTCATAGATAAATTCGGTTTGAAGATAGATGCTGCCGTCGTGTTTCCGTCTAAAGAACCCCGTCATCCTCCCTCCAACCTCTTGGCCCGACGCATCGACTTGTATCGTGGGCATGGGAGTTGTCGTGGTGTCTCGTACCCTCGCCTCGTCAGGGGGGAATTCTGGATAACGAGGCGTAGAGGGCTCATCATTCTCGTCAAACAGAAAGTCGTGTTCAATCTCCATAACACGACGGCCAATTGCGCCCATTACGGCTACTTCCCATAGGCACTCCCTAGTTGCTGCAAGCTTCTCCATCAGCAAAAGTGCCTGGATCCTTGTCGAAAGACACCGGCATTTGAGGACGACGTAGTAAAGGAGTGGCGTGAACCCCATTTCAAAGGTGAATCTTTGATTACCAGGGGCGCTCGGTCTAGACCATTTCAACGAGTGCATCTCGGCCGCCCGGGAAACCATCAAGCGGAACTTATCGACGAACCGATCATATACTGTCTCCTCGAACTCGAATACCGTGTTTACCCATATGGTGGAGATGTCGTATCTGAGGAGGATATTACAAACCGTCTCATTTGACCAACTAGACGCCGATGGACTATTATTCCTCAAGTCCTGGAAGCGAGGGTACCATTGATCTAACAAGATCTTGATTTTTTTTTGCTCTTCAAGATGTTCCGGTAGCACAGAAATGTGGCATCTGTCCTGAAGTCGATAGCGATCTCCACGTCGTACTAAATTGACGGTTCTAGTCGTGATTCCGTCTATGTAAAATTGGGCTTCTTCAAGTGACTCGAACGATTCCGGGAGTTCATCATTTAATCCAAGGATCTTGGGAAAGCTTGATTCGTCGATGGCGAAGAAGAAGGGGAAAAGGGATAGTCGCCGAAATATCGGGGCAAGATATTTCTTCGTCCAGGGGTACGAGGCCTCAATTTTTTCCAGGATTACAACGCCGTGTTTACAGTGCTCAATAGCGGGTTCTCTGTTTCCTAGCAGGAATTCGATACATACAAACAAAACGCATACTAGCAGAACAAGGGGTTCGTTGTCCATGGATTTCAACTCCCGGATAGCTGAGTTGTAGTGACACAGTGCGAGTCTGTTGTCTGCTAATAGCCGTATCGAGTTTGGTTTAGAGTGTATTTGCTCGTAGAGTGAGCTGATGGCAACAACCGAGTGCCTAACGGCTGGCTCAAAAGTGCTGAATTGTATAACCAAGTGTGTCCTTCCATAATTAGATAAACGTTTCACGGATAATTATTCCTCGACGTTCTAGGCTAAGACATCTCACCAGAAGTAGGGGTCCATCGGACCCGAGAGAGAGGGGCCGGCGGCCTGGCAGAAGAATTGCAGGGCTCGCTTCTCACTCGCGTCATCGACCATTGGGAATAGTTGACGTGGACGGTGCCACGAGAGCGCCGATGGCGCAGGTGGTGCATACCCGTCACATTTGCGACCGGTAGATACACAGCGTCGGCAGTGCGGTTTCGCTTCATCGCACTTTATCTTACGAACCCTGCCCCTCGTTGTTAGTTCTGCATGTACATTAAAAAGCAAAAGTTGGCAGACGCACTTGCACGTTATGCAGCCCGTCCTCACTTTGGAACTACCCTTTCGAGCCATCGATGATATTGTTGTTGGACATTTGCCTAGCTAAAGAGGTGAGTTGGGGCAAGATCCGATCGAACCTGTGAGAGATGAGATAGTCTCCGCTTAATGTAACAAGACGTAGAGAAGGCAGGGCGCGATCTTGTTGTCGTAAGACATTATAAGCAATTCACGATTATGCTATACCGTAGAACGTATAGGGGGGCGTAGATCGACCGGGGTCTTACAGGTGGAGGATCAGTCCGAACGGGCGAATCAGAACCTCCGAATTGTTCAGCCCTACGATCATAGACCCACTGCTGAGGTCACTGCCGCAGAGCATATAGGGGTAGGATTGTGGCTGACGGAGTTGGAATTGTCGATCTGGCTTACATGAGACTACTTCAAAATTTAAAGTCTCATACATATACTTCAAATAGAGACCACAACCTTGCAGGTCGGTCGATATTATCCGCTTAAGGTACCCGCATTGTTTTCAACACCAATGGAGATGAAAATGGTGAAATCAGAAGGAAGCAATAACTTTTATTGGTCTCGACGGTGAGATAATAGCTAAGTTACATTCTCTCCAGTTCGCCCGCCATAATTAATAATTATACTTTTCACCTCCCCCAAACGCCGTTGGTCATGATTTATTCTCCGTTGTAGCGACCTTCACCAGCATCCGTGTACACAACATCAACCACCATGAAATCGGCGGTGATAACAGCCGAACCTTTAATAGTTTAGTTATGGTTGAACTTCAGAAGAAGGACGGGCTTATCTTTGATGAGATAGGTACTTACCATCAGACCATTTGACATTCCAGGTCTCGCCAACACCAGGGAAGGCAAGCCATTGACCCTCTCCGTCGTTGGTCAACTTGCCATCCTCAAGACGGAAAGTGTCCCATTGCGCGACCTGACCCTCACCAGGTTTGACGGTCTGAGGGTTGGTCATGTCGACGAGAGTCAACAGGCCAGGAGGTCCCATGAGCCCGACGGAGTGGTCGACGATGCCGACAGGGTATGTATGTAACTCATTGAGACCCTCCTTTTGGCCTTGGACTGTGTATACCTTAACGGGAGAGACGTCATCCCCATCGAAGACACCCAAGGTGTTGTTCCTCATTGCGAGGAATCGGCCGTCGACATTCTTGTTTGCCGGGCTGTCGGCGCCGTTAGTACGGACGGGAGTAATGGACAACTAGAGGTTGTTCTAATTACCAAGATATTTGCAGTTGGTAGAGGTTGAGTTGACGCTCAACAATAGGGGCTGCTGAGGCGAAAGCGGCGAGGAGGCCGAGGGGAAGTAGGTGAACAGGCCACTTCATGGTGAATTGCTTTTGGCGGTATTGATGGGTTCTTTGAAATGAGGGTTATAGGTATGGCAGGGATATGAAGGATGATCTTATAGGGTTGTTTGATTGTTGTTGTTGTTGTTGGCTTTGGACTTGAGAGTGTGCTGATGATGACGAGAGACAGAACTTTGGATCCGACTAGAGGAAAAGGGGCCAATTTATGTTCCGTCTGACGTCTATGAAGGAGGAAGGAAGGAAGGAGAGAACCACGGAAATCAAAAGAGCCAAGAAAAAAAAGGTTAATTAGATACACTTAGCGATTTCAGCTGTAAATCTTGCTAGATGGGGATGATCTACACATGGAAGGAAGTGGTCACATCCTCGGATTGAGTTTTAATTACTTGTGCACGTTTATGATGTGTTGATGTTTCCCAAGGCAACAAGGCAAGAGAATTTTGTATGACAGAAGATACTGGGGGCAATCGCATAGGTGTCATCTTCCCACTTTCCGCGGTTGTCACAATGTGATATCCTATCTCATAAATCGACTTCGAAATAGAGGGCAATGTAGGTACGTATGATGGTATCATGATTACCTACCTACTAGGTATACAAGAAGAATCATGACACATCTCGCACCACACACGGGCACCATTTGATCAAAAGATGTAAGTATGTACGTATGAAGTGACATATGCAGGTAAAATAGATGAGTTTGTACCAGGATAGATGGACATGGAAAAAAGGATACTTTGAGACTGAAGTTGGTATGAGTAAATATACGCTCACATGCCAGCCTCGATCATATGTTTCGCACATTTTCGAAGGTATCGCAACATGTCAGTGAAACAATCGCTGAGTACTCGCCCTAAACACTGTCCACTGCGGGCTGTGCGGGGACCCCTGGGCGAATAAACCAGGTACACGCTATAGTGCTAAATTTAGCACCTACCTGACCCGAAGTCACCCAATAGGGTCCTTTGTCTCGCTGAAGGGTAGCCCTGGAGGACGATATACCCTGGTCCACCCCCCTAAGCTCCCCCCAATTTCTCCCAACTTCTCCCCAGAATTACTTCAGCCGTAGAGGCTAAAGTCCCATCTCGCGCCAAGTGTCTCCGCTTCGACTTTTCAACTCTAAACATGCTGAAAGTAGCCAGACATTAATCTAAATACCTTTCTTTCATCTTCTCCCCTTCTGCCGTTATGATTCTAGAAGCTGTCAAGATGGACGATCTTTACCATTGAAGGCCCGATGTTATCCGTCTTCCTCAGACGCCCATACATCCTCGAGATCCACGAGCCCACGTTGGAACGTCATGTTCTGAAAACCCGGGGACGAGATCAACGAGTCCAAGACCATCCAGGCAAACGGAACACGACTCCGAATGAAGTCCGAGTGAGTGAGGTAGGGTAGAGAAAGATGGTAGAATGGGAAAGAATTTCTCTATTTCTATCTTTAAATTATTTGGGGTTACATCTTTGTCTTGGGCAGAATGAAATTTCATCTAGAATCAACATCGCGATCAACCTCGCGATGCGTTTTCCACCATCAACATCTAGAATCTAGATTTCTATCATCCCAACTGGCCACGTTTCACAATCAAGGTTTTCCCGATTGAATATTGAAAGTTCAGTCGAATACTCTAGAAACATTGGTCTCTCCGGATATTCAGCTTCGCATCTCATGAGCACGTGCTTCCAGCTCAAAGGTGGCATCTGAAAATATTCGTGCTACAGCGAGTCCTCCTCACGGCCTCAGCTGGGCTGAAAAATGCCAGGCGCTGACTAGGAACATGGTATGGTAAAAGGCACTATGATTGATAGTGTATTACGAGCGCGTCAGCGTAGAATGGTCGGAAGCACAAAGCGCTACACAAGTCCTGCACTCTGGAATGTGCGCCCGCGCGATTTGGATCCTCGCCAAATACCATTGAGGGAAAACATTAAGAATGACTTCTATTTCATTCACCTCCACGGGTCTTGATGATCCGCATCTGGTTTTCAGAGTTTCTCAAAATCCGCCAAATTTACGCGACACGATGTTATGGCGAAATCGCTCACTATTCTGCACCGCTTCCGCGAGCAAGATAAAACGCGACCCGCCCGCGCAAATGACTTTTCAGTGAGCTTTGCTCTAGCGCTGAAAGATGAAGCTTCAGGCACCACGCCACTGAGCCATCAGCAGACAGCTGTATCGCTGCTCAAAACCGACATTCCCTACGTGGCAGCCGCCGTCCCGGGCGTCATTTCCGCTCTCGTCGCCTCAATCATCAATCGTGGGCGAAAACCGAGTTGGGCTGAAGTACGTGAGGCGACATTGTATTTTTTATTATCGTTTCTCCAACTACAGCTCCTCCTTTCGGTCTGTCTGCTCTGGCCGGTGGTGCCGGGTCTCATCCTCTTGCCCTGGTTGTGTTTGCAAACCGCTTTGGTTTGGATCCTCCTTCGCGCTGCGAATAATCGACCAACGTCTTTCAAATATGCTGCAGATCGACATGAAGACAGTGTGTCGGGTGATGAGGAAGACAGCTTAGATTGGTTCGTCGTAGGCGGCCTGATGGATCACGAACGTATGCGCCAAGGGCTTCCCTCAAAACTGACAAAAATATTCGGTTACGATATGCATATTTTCCTCCCCCGTAGGTATGGCTTTATTTTTGATGTAGTACTCGCACTTATTCGACGGAGCGTCTATATTCCCACCAGTACTTCAGCAGCTTTATACCAAGCTATACGAACCAGTCTTTTAAAGCCAGAAACAAGCGGCGTGCGCATAATCGCACATCATACAGGAGCTCTCGACGTTTCGTGGCTACTTGCTCGTCTATGTTCCGACTTTCCTCCCGGGACTGAACTCGGCAAACTTCAAGTGTTTACTTTTGGCGCCACATCAATTGAGACGACATTGCCCCTCGGTCGCGCATATCAACAAAGCGAAGAATGTCCTGGCCCAATATTTCCTTCGGTTACCCATTTTACATTTACAGATGATCCTTTTGCGCAAGTCGGGGTACTTCTAGGAATTCGCCAAAGATTGGAAGGCCGATTTGTAGGAAGCTTATACACGATCCACAGAAATTCCCAGATGCCGACGAGATCTTACCTATTGCCTCGAAACTGCAACTATACTTTTGACCACTATCTTGACGCTCTTGTCCCTGACGGAGATCCTCATGCTGGTGTTCTTGGCCAAACATGTAAGGTCGATCGGGAGTTGAGCGAAATGAGAGAACTTGCTGCTCTGGCACAAAGTGTGACGAATGAACGACTTAGGACCCGTCGAACGCGTCTCAGCTGGACTGCTCTTGGCGCGATGGCAAACAATACACGCGGACATAAAGATCACGACGGCATGGTGGGACCTTACTCGCTAGAAGAAGTGAGAAAGAAAGTCAGGTCCTTGGAGGGTCTGAGAGGATACGAAAACAATCCGTTCGCGGATGCTGTAATACATCGACGTCGAGCGCGCTTAAGAGATGTCACGCCAGTCACAGAAACCACGAAGAGTCCAAGAGGCCGTCGCACCGATCCTAATAAGTGTGATGATTGAAGAAGAGTCAGTTAGCATAATACCTACCTAGTATGATCGATACATTTCTGCGACATATTTAGCAATATATGACTTGATTTTACACCTGACACCTGCGCGTTTGAGCAGGTATGTTTTATTTTATCCTCGCTCTTTGAACATTGTGCGGACAGCGCCCCACCTAGGCGTTCCAGGCGTCGCTAGTTAAGGGGCCTTTCGGCGCTATGCCGAAGGGTTAGGCCTTTAATACTCACTAATTTCGCCTCTACAAGCGAACCTCTATTCACTATGTAAGTGATTCTACACAGACAACCCATCCATATTCCATATTCGTTAGACACGACAATACGTTAACATAGTAATTCCTTTCGGATCTCTCTTACTATAAGAGCTGTCGATATTTTACACCATACTCACACCATCCTGCCAAGCACAATGGATGGCAAGTTTAGGAAGGAGGTTGCTGGTATCTCCAAGGTTGCGTTGCAATGCATCACTCTCCCCAACAGTGCTTCTACATGATGCTCGCCACTTGAATTCATGATAAAACCTGTTCATATTCCCCCCATTTGTAAATGGCCATGATGTATTGGATCTATCATAGAAGTCATGAAGTTCCCGAGTATCGTTTGGTTAGTTAGCGTTTCCAACGCTTTGACCCAAGTCAGTCGTGATGGAAAGGTCTCATTCGGCGGGTTCAAGGTCTATAAGGTGGATACAAAAGACCGTCTTAATGAACTCAATTCCGTGCTTGAAGGTCTCTCAGTCATTGAACTCAACCATAACGATGCGACAGTCGATATTGCGATTGCACCAGAACACATTGAGGCCTTCGATACACTCAACTTCACTTCTACCGTGTTGAGTGACGATCTCGGAGCTGATATCGCAGCTGAAGGTCCGCTAGCAAGCTACCCAGGTTTGTAGTCGTTGCTAAATAATACAAAAACTCTCACTGACCAAATCTTAGACCTTGATGAGAATGGCGTCCCGTCATTGTCCTGGTTTGATTCTTATCATGCATATGAAGACCATATCCAATACTGGAGCGATCTTCAGGCAGCGTTCCCTGATCACTCGGAACTGATTCAAGTAGGGCCCTCATTCGAAGGGAGACAGATTCAAGGTATTCATCTCTGGGGAAGTAGCGGTAAGAATTCTAAACCGGCAATATTCTTCAATGGAAACGTTCACGCCCGGGAATGGATCACCTCAAAGGTATTTTCCATGCAATTGTCCATGTTACTGGTGGGTCTTCTCATGTGCTCACCAGAATCACTGTTAGGTTGTCGAGTATCTGCTTTACCAAATCGTTACTGGGTACAATAACGACACAATGGTACAGACAGCCCTAGATAATTATGATTTCTATGTTCTGCCTGTCGTAAATCCTGATGGTAAGTACATGCTTCCCCTGAAAATTCGTATGGAGAATGATTCGAACTAAAATTGTTGTCCTCCAGGCTTCGTGTATTCCCAAACAACCAATCGTCTGTGGAGAAAAAATCGCCAAACCCGAGATAATACCACGGCTATTGGCACAGACATCAACCGTAACTGGTCCGTCGGGTTCGGGGGTGGTGGTTCTTCCTCCAGTCCCGGCTCGGAGACTTTTAGTGGTTATCAACCCGGCGATGCGCCGGAAACGGCTGCGCTGATGGCTTACGCGCAGATCCTGGCCGGCGATAAAGGCATCAAGTTGTATATCGACTGGCACAGCTACGCCCAGACTATTTTACTCTCGTATGGCTACAGCTGCAATACTTTCCCACCAAATTATGACCAACAAGTGACTCTGGCTGGCGAGACAGCTGCCAGAATCGCACAACCATGTATGCCAAACTTTCCCTATTCTTCACCGTCAGGGACAGAGAGCCCGACTCGATTACCTACATATGCTCATCTAATATTTTGGATGACTAAGCATACCCCCTTGCGAGCCATCGCTGACATGTTTTCATATCATAGACAACACAACATTTGAGTATGGATCAGGCTGTCTAGTCCTATATCAGTCTAGCGGGAATGGCAGAGACTACATGACAGACGCAGCTGGAGCTGAGTTTGGATGGGGAATAGAACTCAGATCTACCCCTTATGGGTTCGTGCTTCCTGCCGACCAAATCCTTCCGAGCACTATCGAGATTTGGGAAGGTATGAAATACCTCTGGGCAAATTTGTGAACTCGCACAGAATATAGGTGTACTCTGCCAAAGGCACACGTTAGTTCGGCGGATTTTTTGGTACTATGGATGTCATACTCTCTATCTCTCAACCTTTCAATACCTATTTACATGATAGGTGTTATCAAGATCGTCCCCTGACATCATTTAAGTGCAACGGGCAACGACGTAGAGTGAGACACTGTTGTAGTTTCCGATTTCCCGGCCATCTGTGACCTAGCCGTGGGCTTTAGCGTACTGCCATTATGTTTGATCACAGCCCTGGAGGTTGAGGTAGAAGAAAAGAAAAGAAAAAAAAACCTTTTCCGAATTATGTATTTAAAGGAGCTTTCGATAAGTGAATTCAAAGTTGCTCATAACGAGTTCTTTGCACTATAAGTATCGGTATGATTAGGTAAACCACATCGTAGATCCTAGGTCCTAGGATTTGATGGCGTCAGCTGAAGCCAAAAATAATCGGGATCGGGCCCATGAAGCTGAACATTGGCATGACGAGGCTTCTCAAAATGATTTCCCAGCCCGAAACATTTCTTCTTTCCTTTGTCATGGCTCGCAATTTCCGCTTCAATGGCTTATCAGGGAAATGGATCTGCAATAGATGCGACAATAGGCGACGCGTCTCAAACCCAGCTGGAGAATGGGTTTGACCCGGACTTCCTCGATGCCCTCTCAACCGATGCCCAGGTTGGAGTTACACAGAACCTGAATCAGCACACCAAGCGGGATACTACTAACGGAGAACGGAATGAAAATGGTACCATTGATCATCAAGCCCTATGGGAACTTCCAGCCGACACTCGTCGAGAAATACTAGAGTCGGATCTACCCTCCGGATGGGTAATTCGTGAATGGCCCGGCCTTGCTAGTGTCTCCTACGTACATCGGGATCGCCGGATCAAGACCTGGAAGAGACCCACGACCGGAGATGACTACGCTCCCTTTCCGACGGTAGCAGGCCGTCTGCGCCCCTTTGATCCGGATACTCAACCGCCGTTGCCGCTTGACTTCCGGGTTTCTGAGCGGGTTGGCCTTGTCCAAGTCGACGAACCAACGGCAGAGCCACGGGGAGCTTTCCAGTACCCCTTAGAGGTATATCTAGTTCACTCACCAATACGAGGACTAAGACCTGTATACCGAGCAATTAAAACCGTCTGCGATACCCTTCTGAAGGTATTTAATGTCCCTGAAGTGGTCAGTCGGTTTTGCGAACGCTACGAATCCAGTATCATTCTATTTGCAATACTAGGAATCGGACTCTGTGTTTATTACCTGTGTTACCTAGTAACTATCTTCCTTCTAAGTCTTCCCTTATTTTGGCGACTCTGGGCCAGCCTATTCTTCATGTCGATCTTGACGTATCCCTTCACTAGATTGTTGCACATTTTTATAGAACCATTCATCAATTTGTGTGAGACGTTAACGATAGCGGGTACTGGTATGTCTGGAATTAACACGCTCGTGGCACTCGGCAGAGACCAAGCGGCTTGGTCGCATTGGAAAGTTTTGGTGAGCCAACTCGCCTCTCTTCGCTTTATACTCAGCTAACTCGGTAGGTTGGTCCTTACATGTACGAGCTTACCAGAGTCCGAAAAGCTCCCCAAATAGGTGAAATTCAGAATGAATTAGAGGAGGATCTAGTTATAAATCATGACGGCGTAATCGACGAAGCATACGACGAAGGCGTACCACTTCTGAATTATCCGAATCTCACGGCGTTGAGAACTGAGTTCCCAGCCATTGATTTCGCACCATCTTCCCCAGTAGAAGCGCCACCCCTTGACTTCGCAGAGAACTCCTCACCACCAATCCATATCGTTGCCGAAACACTTCAACAACAAACATGTATGTGAATGATTAAAAAATCTGGACAATAAAATGTTCAATCGTAATGATACTAATGGTTCCTGGTTAGCAGCCGAGTGGCTGGGAGATATATGCCAATGCGTCAAGAGACATCTGACCGAAGCAGAATATGAATATTATAAGTCCGCGTACAACACCGTTCTCATAGGCAAGACAGATATGTTGGAAAATGAGATGGACGAAGCAGGTTTGTATATCAATCTTTCCTCGCCGACTAAAGATCTACTAACACAACGCCCCCTCCCATAGCTACTAGATTAATTAAGACCTGGCCTGCTTACCGGACCTTCGACACAAACTGCCAAGCTTACACGCTGAACTTCCTGGACGTGCTCTGCGACAGCAACCTCTCCGCCATCAGTACACGAATGGTTCTTCATTTTTCGTGGTTCATTCACATCCCAAACCTCCTAAACATCATCTTGGGAGTTCTGATCGCGCTTTTTCCGATTGATAATGTGTCAAAAGAACTCAACAACATGGAGAGCTGGGTGCTCCCGTGGTTCGCAATCGTTGCTTTCTTCGCGTCATACGAGTGCGCCTGGACTGTATTCCAAAATCTTCTTGGACCAAGGCTAGGTGTATCGTTAGAGTCTAGAATCCAGCAGTATTACACGCGTGCCGCGCGGCGGTATCCGGAGTATCCCTCACTCCAGACTGAGAAGGCACTGTTTATACTGATGTTTTTGGTCTACACGTTCATTCACACGGGGATATTCGTGGCCCTCACATACGGATATTCCATCGAAGTGCTCACCCCGTTCATGATAAACGAGCTCGTCGTCTCCCACGCCGTGAAACCGATCCTCGGGTGGGTCTCAGGCGTAGAGCCACCCTGCAGCCGCCTCACCGTCGGCGGGACTTTCGACTTCACCCCGCGCTCCACCCTACACGTCATTAAGCTTGCCATCGCTGCCGGAGCCGTGTTCTTCATCTGGCCCCTCATACTCTACCAACGTATAACGGGAGGAGCCCATTGGCTTGATATATCGTGGATCACGGACGTGTTTAACAACTGGGCTGATCTGGGCGAGTTCAATGATAAACACGAGCAGCTCATGCAATTGGCTTATCAATATAACATCACGTCGATCCCGCACGCGTTTGCGGTAGCGGCGAGGAAGGGCGGTTTGAGCCAGGTGCCGCGGGCGGCGTTTACGGTGTTTGGGCACAGCAATTTTACGCGATTCATGAGCCCGGCTATTTGTCTCGTTTTTGGCGTGGGGAATGGGACGGCTGAGGGCGGCGATGAGTTGTGATTCATGGAATCATACCTAGATCCTAGGTCCTAAGTAGCCATCGAGCATCGAGCATAAATATTGAAATGACCAAATCGTATATGTATTTATCTATGTATTTTCTTGATACATTCATCTTCTATTTGACGTTTCGTTCGTTCCATTTAAACCAAAAATATATCACCCCAGAGTCCCGTATTTAGCCCAACGCCCCCTACTCTAGGCCCTGGGGGCTCTACTCAGGGCGTTTTAGCCACCAAGCACACTGTAATCCACTGCATAAACTCCCGTTGTCCCCTACATCCCAGGCTCTAAAAGTAAAACTCCGGAACTCTTCAGAAGGCACTCAGCGCACTTCTCTAGCCCTGGAGGCGTTATGAGAGAACTCTTAGGGCCCCCAAGGACCTTATTCGACCCCGGGAATTTCTCACGTGTGCTACCTAGGACCTAGGACCTAGGACCTAGGTAATTCACAGACCGAAAAGCCATTGAGTCGCACCCAAAGTGTTCACAGCTGCTACCATTGTCAGTTCGAGAATCCTACTTAGTAGCTGTAATATATCTTTCTGCTTACAGTCGGATATTTGTACATCAATGTCCGCCCAGGACTGCAGTAAAGACGAGGAGCTAGAGGACCCTTCTAGCCAACACATCCAGTCCTCCGGTATGGCAGGTTCAGCATTGGGGGTGTTGTTGGAGCCCCGGCGATTTCGAATAACGATGCTCAGAGCTTTGGCGGCTTTTTGCGCTTCCTTTGAAACGCTACTGCGCCGAAGCCAAATGTCATACGATGTTTCGAGGCATTTCAAAATCTTTTCGGTGAGCGCAGATTCGGCTGCTTGTTGGACCTTCCCGGGAGTGTTCTGTAGGTAAAGGCAAAGGATGCTAGTAGCGAGGAGGAAGTCGTGAGATACAATAGATGAAACCCTCCAACGCTCCTCGTATAACCGACAAAATGGTTGCGTCTCTTCGTCGAGTATACGTTGGTAGTCGAGGAGATTGAAAGCCGCGTCTAAAATGGCTTCTCTGGAATATGGGTATTCATGCGGTATCTTGGCGAGGCTAAACTTGCGATGAAGAACTATCTTGGCTCGATAGTAGATAATTCGTAAGAAGAGCTTTTGCATGATCATGCTCGGTGCGTCTCCAACGCACTGGGCCATAGATCGCCACCTCAAACAATCGGGGATCAAAGAATGCGCTTCCTCAAGTTTGGCGTCGTTTTCCATGGCTTCCACATACGTGTGTGGCCTGATATCGACAACAAGATCCCACACCAAACCCAAACACTTCATCATGCGGTCCTTGTTAAGGCGATAAAGTATCAACGTCAGCTCTGTGTCGGGCCTCGAGGGAGGCAGCTCCACCGTGTCAACATCGAAGTCGCTATCGTGAAGGTTACGAGGCATCTCCACATCGGAGTGTCTTTCTTCAATCATTCTAGGAAGACCCATCTGAGAGGAAATCGCGAGGTCGAGATCAACAAGGGTTATCCAGACACGCCTCCGCATCTCTCCCGCAAAAGCCGACATTCCTTTGAAGTGCTTCGGCTCCCGGTGGTAGCCCATGTGCATGGCGATTTGTACGATGGTGCTTAAAAGTAACCACACACCGATATCTGCATCCTTGCAGATGATGTATTCTCTAGCGAAATAGAGAATCATGGTTTCCACGACGTATGGGCCTCCTCTCGTATATCTACCTAGGATAAGGCATTGTACGATATTCTGCCTAAACAATTCCATCATGGCCCCTAGGTCGGTCTGGGGGGGCGCGGCAAGGAAAAAGCGGTCTCCGTGGTCTATCTTGAACATTTGGAACTGGGCAGAGAGGGACATGATGGCAAATAGAAGACCTAGCCAGATGACGGGGGTGGTGGATGGAGACTCCCAGAATTTCTCGTACTATAATAGAATTATTAGTACACAGCATAGACATGGAGTTCATGTTAGGTCGTAAGGAGCCATGTACCTCTTTAAGGAATTGATGCGAATGAATGGCAGCTATTTTGGAAGTTAGCTTATATCTAGAATATGACTTTGCGATTACACCAACAAGGAGACATCTCGAAAGAGTTAAAGTAATACGAAACTAGTCGGTCTGTAACCGGTCTCGGAGGTATGGAAGCTAAGAGTTCCTCTTTGGTCAAATGCTTGGGGCAACCGTATAGCAACTGAGGCCCAGATATATCGACTTCAGGGGTTTCATCGGCTTGGTGGATATTTTGCAACTCTTCCTCCTCGAGATGATCCTTGAGCTCACCGATCCCTTCAAGAATCGCCGCCCAATGATCGCCGCTGACATAGCTTACGCTCTTTCCGCCCAGTCTCATACTCCCACAGTCCGATACGGGAGATGAATCGTGGGCTATCTGTTGAGCTGGAGTAGAAGCGATGACCGAATCAGGTGGGGACATAGAGACCGGCGTATCGGGAATAGTTTTTATCCCCGACGTCTTCATCAAATCAACCACGAGGTTCTCCAGCTGCTGTATCCTGTCCTGGACACTCAGGGGGGCCTTAGCCGGCTGGCTTGGTTCATTGATAGGGGGTACATTGAGAGCATAAGTGCAAGACGATCCTAGACCTCGTCTTGCACATGTAACACAAGGATGTCCTCGGTCACATTTTAATCTGCGGGCTAATTAGAATATTCATGGAATTGAAGGGATGTATGTATCACACGTACTTTCGTTTCCTGCAGAGGTTGCAAGATAATTGTGGCTTGTCCCGTCGTCTGCTAGATGGCAGACGAGCGCGGCCTCTCGGAGTAGAACCGGGCCCACTATAGGGGGCCTGTCCATCACGATCGGACATTTCTTCGATCAATTCGTTTCGAGTTAGTAAAAAAGACGTCAATTGTCTATTTGAGTAGGTAGTCCTGGTTGATATGAAAATGATGAGTTCCAGATTAGAAAACGATTCAGTGATGTGCAATGTCATAATTTCTTTCACTTTCCTCCGATGCTCCGTTCCGATGCTCCGTCGGATCCCCGTGGGTCCCCATTCCATCCCACTCAAAGTAGCAGTCGTGTCACGGTCTCGCAACCCGAATTCAGAATATCATTCTAACTTGATAGCTGTAAATATTCATTAGTACTGCTGACCATCCGTATCATGCCATCATACTTACTCAAAGATCAAGGTCATCTATAATATTAGCGGAGACGGCGCTTGAAGCGAACGACCGATAGGTCAACCCCAAGAATAGACAGTACACGAGCTCGTCCTGGATGAGTCGCTATCGCTCCACCAGATAGAAATGGATTGAAGAATCACCAACAGGGGATGAATCCGCTCCTTTCAGACTTCCCTGAATTTAAACTATTTCTAAAACCTCTCGGAGCTTGACAGTATCTCTATACAATACTAATTACACTCATCTCCTCTATAAGCTAGACCAAATAATCATCATTCGTTCTTCAAAATAGGACTCTAAATGATAGTACACATTTCACTCAGTAAGATTCACGTTTTCGGCTGATAGTTTGGAGGTTGCGTGATCCCGGCGATCTTGCACATCTCCTAGTTGCACTCTTCTCCTCGCGTCGATGTACATCATGTACTCTTGATACGTATCTGAGCCATGGTGAGTCAACGAAGCATTTTATAGTTGGGATTGGAAAATTGAAGAACATGATGAGCTTCTGAATTCTTGATGAAATTGCGGGAAAATGAAAATTAATTGGTTGTAGCGGTGAGAAAACATGAGATCCAATAAAGAAGCTATAAAAAACGAGGAGAATGAGCTGCAATGATAAGAAATACGTACGAGGCAAGACTTTAACATCCTTCGGTACTAAGAACGTATAGTTAAACTGGCCCGTCGGCTTCGCATTCCCGTGCTCGACATCTCGAACTTTACTATCCACCCTAACATGCAGTCGCGTCATCGGGTTCTTCGAATCCTTCTGCTGTGGCTCGCTACCATCTTCCTCCAACAGCGGCGGATCTGTATACACGACTGTAGCGGTAAGATACAATACACTGCCTACGGGTACCGGGTTGCGGAAGGTACACGGATCGGCGCTGATGAATATTGGCCGCGCGTGGGCGAAACTTGCCGCGCAGCAGAAGGCTAATTCGAACGTCTGCTTCAGGTGGAAGCCACCAAAGATCATAGTCTGATGCCGGTTGCGGTACTGCGGCTGCATAATGGACGCTGTGGAAAGTTGTGTCCGCGACATGGAAATCACGTTTGAGGGTTGCCGGATGCTGTTATTTGGATCGTGGTATGCTAGTTGACGGAGCCAGATCTTGTGGATTAATGCGGATTCTGGATCATTGGGCTCGGTTTCGAGTAAAGAGGTTTTGAGGTTGGATTTCTTGGCGAGAGCTTTGGCTTCACCCGCCTTGAAGAGTGCTTCTTCCTGAGGAGTGGAAGCAACAACGCGCGGGATGTTGACAGGCTTTTTGGTCACAGGATCCAGAGCCACCATTGTAAAGGTGCATGTCAGAAGCACGTCTTCTGGCTTGCTGGGTTCGCCTTCGTCCCTAGCTCGGGCTACTGTGCATGTGATCTCTACACTACTTCTCCCGGATGCGTATGTCACCTGTCCACTATACTCGAGATCGCATATCTCTGTCAGCGGGTGAGCGATGGTGATACGGTCAAGGGCTGCAGTCACGACTGTGACGCCGGGTCCGGTGTGTTTATAGACGATAATACCGGATAGAGCGTCAAGGTCCATAAATATCGTGCCTAGCCTATATCATGTCTATTTCATTAGAAGAGATTCCTAGTCAATAAGGATAAGAGGTTGATGACCTTATATGACCGGATGCGTTGATATATGTATCGCTAAGCCAAGGGTCATGACCAAGAGGGAGCACAACTCTGTGGTAACTATCGCTCATCTTCTTAGGCGTGAGATCCCGCTCTTGTGACCGAGCCTCATCGGAAGCGATGTTCTTTCCCTCTTGTTGAAGCCTCCATGCTTCTATCCATGGCATGGGTAGACGGTCATCTGTAAGACCGCGAAACACGCCGTCTGTCAGACGGGTAGGTGTGCTATGAAGACGTCTAGCAGGGTAGAATGGAGCTCCTCTCAACAATGAATGTGTTTGTAAAGTTTCGAGTCGAGAGGCCGAGACGAAAAGCCTCCGAACAGGTGCCTTTCTACAGATCATGGTAGAGAAGCCATTGTCGCTACTGTCCGAGAGTTCAAGGTTTATGTTTTTTAAAAGATTAACCGAGGTCTATGGCTACAATTCTAAGTTTTACCTATCGTAGACCTGCCTACCTCCAGGCTATCCGTAGACGTGTTTCTTATCGGAACAAATGACGTAATCCCCATGTTTCTTCCAGGCTCCTTCCCGCCTATTTCCCATTTCCCATTAAAATTTCAGTTCCATCTAATTCTGCGACATCCCCAACAACACAAACAAAAAAGTAATCACCTCAACACGTTGACACAAATTGAGAAAAAGAAAAGTTGATTCATTGGCAGGATGAATATGCAATTAGACGCCTCAGGCGGGGGTCGAACCCGCAACCTTGGGATTCCGCAATCAGATCGGAGTAAAAGTCCCACGCTCTAGCCAATTGAGCTACCAAGGCCGGGAGACAGAGTCTATCCATTGCGATGATTTCCATTGGATGACAGCCGGCTGATTTTTGTGGCTTATATACCAAGTGAGTTATTGAGCTGACCAGGCTGACTGAGGCTTTAGCGCTGTTCTGCCTTAGCTTAGTTAGATAATGTCGTTATGTAATTCGACTAGTTCGAATTTGTGTAAGCGTTGCGCCGTTGGCAAAGTCGGGCATGCAGAAGTCACAGCCAGATGACTTCCAACTGCAAGGAACCGTCAATTTTTTTTTTTTTTTGCAGGTCTCATAGAAAGTAGCCCCACCTATCCATCCGAAGTGGATTTCGAACCAAAGCTCAAGCCACTGATCGACTCCACATCGAACACACAAAATCGCACAGCCACTTTTCAAAAATTGTAGGGTTTTCAAGCCCTTCAAAAAATTTGGCGAAAGTGCGGGCTAGTCTCAGCTGCTACTCTAAGGAATAAGGAAATTCTCGTGCCTCCAATCCGGGAATTGGAATTGAAGCAGACCTGCGATCCACGACCATTCTTTCCACAACCAACAACCCTTGATCGCAATCAGTCACAATGGTTAGTATTCCCATTCCATGGTGGTTATTGTCATTATCATGCTATAATTACTATGACTATGCAAATTCCTCACTTTGGAGTACCAGGCGAGCGATGCGCTAACATGGCAATTCATCACCACAGGCGATCAAGCACAACAACCAGATTCAGCACAACCGTATGTCAAGCTAAATCCCGTTCTTCGACGACAGCCGACCGATCGCATTTCCAATCATAGACCGAATATACTAATTAAAGTACATAGATTTCCGAAAGGATTGGCAACGACGGGTTCGGACTCATTTCAACCAGGTATGAATTCAACACTCAAGATAATCTAGTCTATCGACGAGAAGATGGGAAAATCGGAAAAATTCTAACATTGCGATGGAAATAGCCTACCCAAAAGATCCGCCGTCGCTCTGTCCGTGCTGCTAAGGCCGCTGCTGTCGCTCCCCGACCCGTCGACAAGCTGAGACCTGTTATCCGGTGCCCTACCATCAAGTACAACCGTCGCGTTCGTGCCGGACGTGGTTTCACTCTCACTGAGTTGAAGGTATATTATAACACAATTTGACATGTTATCTACAAACAAGGTTCCCCTTGTCTAACATCACGATAGGAGGCTGGCATCCCCCGTCTCGTCGCCCCCACCGTCGGTATTGCCGTCGACCACCGCCGCCAGAACCTCAGCGAAGAATCCCTCGCTGCTAATGTCGCCCGCCTGAAGGCCTACAAGGCCCGATTAATCGTCTTCCCTCGCAAGGGTGCCAAGCACCCCAAGGCCGGTGACAGCAAGGACATCGACCTCAGCAGCACCAAGACCGTTTCCGCTGTCGGATCCACCCTCCCCATTGTTCCCGTCGGTGAAGGTATCTCAGAGATCAAGAAGAGCGAACTACCCAAGGCTATCGAGGGCGGTGCCTTCGCGAAACTCCGCAAGGCCCGAAGCGACGCCCGACTACAAGGCGCGCGGGAGAAGCGAGCTCGGGACAAGGCTGAGGCGGAGGCTAACAAGAAATAAGATGGGAGATGAACTCAGACGGGGTCTGCACGGGAGTACGGACGGCATTATCAGGGTTCTGCTTTCGTTGTGTTGTTGGTCGGTCATGGCGGGTTGGCTTGCGGTTTCTGTGTAGCCAGGAGAGTAAAGATATCAAACTTCTCTCGCCGCACAAAAAGACCGAAGTCATTATTGCATCTTCCGGTTTGCTCTAGGTCTTTCTCAATGAAAAATGAATGGACATGATCTACGACTTTTGAAGCAGTGTGAAGTGAAGTTATGAAGTACCATGCGGACCGGGAGACAAGATCATTCATGATCGTTAAGCTACCTAGCTAACCAGTCTTTCTAGGGATTTATATGGATATGAGTATCTACCAATGTGTATAATCTGGACGTTCGTGACAAATCCAGATTCAACATTCTAATCACAACTAACCTACAGATATGGGACAAGCCAGCCAGATCTAGCCACATTGAACTAAACACTCATATCTAGGTACGTTCTGTAAGCCTAATCGCTCTTCTCCCTGAGAACCAACTCTCCACCTGTCTTTAGCATCCGCCCGAACGCGTTCTTTGCTACAGGAGGTAGTCCTTCCGGGCATCGTTTCAACAACTCCGCAACCAGCACCAGGCCGTTCTCCCGGTCTACCTTGGACATGGTCGCCGCTTTCGCCGGGTCAACCTGCTGCGGTTCGAGCTGGCCTAGCCCATTCAGTGCGGACAAATGAGGTGTGGCTCCCGACTCCGCCGTGCCATTCTCATCTGCTATCTCCTGTACCACCTGGTCCTGGCCCCGGGTTTCGAGCATCTTTTCCCCGGTGACGGTTTCTACAAGCACGTTGACGATCTCGGGGCGTCGGTGCAGGAACTCCGCTAGGACGCTGGCGCCGGATGCGGAGCGCGCCATCAGCGCGAGCACGAACCATAGCTCGGAGCGGAGGACGGGGAATTTGGCTTGCAGCCCGAGGTACAGGAGCGTGTCTGCGAGCGCGGGGTGTGCGGCGAAGAAGGCGTCGAGCGCGGCTTGGGACGGAGATGCGGTTTCTTCGTTAGGGGCAGGAGTCGCGGTCGCGGTCGCGGTCGAGGGGTCTGTATCGTGGGGGATCACTAGCGCGGAGCCCACCGGCACGGAAGAGTATAGAACTCGGCAGATGTTGGCTGCCGCGCGTGCCGTCTCCATCTTGATCGGGTCCTGGTCCGCTTTGCGGTGCACTTCCATGAGCTCGTGGAGGAGCGTCTGGGTTCCCTCGCTCGGAGGCACGCACACGCGCCGTACGTTGGGGGCGCAGTTTACGAGGAGCAGGCGCGCGAGCGACACGCCGTCGAATTGGATTTGTGGTTGCGTGTCCATGGCCCAGGTCCGCGGGAGAAGCGCCGCGTCTAGGATTCCGGCGGAGCCAAGTATTGGTTTGTTGGGGGCGGGAATAGAGAGGTTTTTTAGGAAACTAAGGGCCGAGTGGAGGAGTTGGAGATCAGGGGTTGAGAAGTCGGAGGAGATGATGGCGAGGAGGGGTTTGTGGATGGATAACTCCTTGATCAAGGCGATGCTGGATTCGTCGGAGCGGGCGAGGTTGCCGAGGGATAGACATGCTGCTGTTTGCAGTTGTGTATGCTGAGTGGGTGAAAGCCACTGTAGGAGTGACTGTGTTAAGGGGCCGTCTAGAGGGCAGAGAGATATGAACAGAGGGTGAGCGGATAAGTCCGCAAGAGTCTGTGTATATGTTGCCTGTAGTGTGTTGAGCTGCGCTCGCTCCTCCGGATCCTCGACGTCGAAGATACGGGGACCTTCCATGGCAGTTCGGAAGGCTGCTAGAAATGTGTTTATAGGGTCTGCGGTTTTCAAGAAACTCTCTTGGAAGTTCTGGTGGGAGAGGTATGCTAGTGCTGCGATAGATAGCCCTGCAAAGCTGTCAAGTTCTGCTGACTCTGGGTTGGACGCTTCCAAAGTGGCCCTAGATAGGAGGACACTAGATGCCTCGGGGACGAATAGTTCAGGCTCGACATCTTGGGTTTCGTCAGCTTTAATAATTCTTATCTATTTAAAGGACTTAAGGCTACCTACCTTGGGTCGCTACAAGGCCCGCCAGCTTGTATAAATACGCTGACGCCCTGTCTTGTAACTTGGGGTTCGTGAGGAAGTCGACTATAGACTTTGTCACGTTGGCTTTAGACGCTGCTATTTGGGCAGGCTCTAGTTGGTAGCTTGTCAGAAAATACTCCTCCGTATGTCGATTAGTAGTTCTCACCATAATCTACGCAGATGTTGTATAAGACTGGTACAGCGAACTGTAGGAAGGCATCTTCGGTTAGTAATTTAACCAGGTCAGGAAGACGGCCTGAGTCAATGACTCTCTGTCTGTTCTCATCTACCTCTTGTAAGCACAATAGACATGAAGCTAAGACTTGAGCATACAGACCTTGATCTGCACAAGTATTTCCAATGATACGAAGTGCATAAGATGTGAGATCAGGATCCAAGTCTTCTCCTCTTATGATATCGAGAAATAATCCTAGCAGGCCTGATTTCCCAATAGGTATTCTCCACGGAACTATACCCAAATCCAAACGGTCAGCAAGCCCCCTCTTCTATCCATATAATAAGACAAAAAACCATGTGAATTTGCATATTTTAGAATGGGTTATATGAAGGCAGAATCGGAAGGGGAAATTATTCACCTTCTCGACTCCCGATAGCAAGTTTTTCTGCTAGCGTCCGGAGTTCTGGGGACTTTTCTTCCTTGAGCTGTTGAGCCTCGTCTAAAACAGCTTTCAGCGCCTGTGTCCCTGAGTCTTCGTCTTCTGGGGCGTCCCTGAAGAGGACTTGGATCTGATCAGGCGTCATGGTGTGTGGTCCATCAGAGACTTAAATGTGAATATAACTTTCGGGGACTTCTCAAAGATGACCGCAAGGAATAATGAGTCTCCTGAAGCCAAGAATATGTAATAGCTAAGGTCATAAATAAGGCAAAAGGGGTATATAAGTCTTGGTGTCCACGGCAATAACGATGGTGATAGAGGGCGTTGGTGCCTGCCAGCTGAAGATTCCTTTGACGACAAATGATTGGATGCCCGACCTCGGGAAGGTGCCCCGACGAGCAGTGCTTCCCACTAATCGGGTCGCTATCCGGCTCAGAATTAAGTGAGTTTTGTGAGGCTCTGTACCATTTTACAGCGGGTCTGGAAGTTGCCCGCCTGCCCGCGGGCGCCCACTAATTTAAGGAATAGGCTGCCCAAACTAGCGGGGGAAGACGCGTCACCTGCTCTGTCTCTCTCTCTTTTTTTCCTTCCCTCCGCGTTTTTCTTCTTTTTCCACTTTTAATCATTTGCCAATTATGATAATTCTGAATCCAAACATTATTGAATATTGAATTGAATTCGGTCTTCCTAACTAAAGTCCATATGAGGATGCAGTTGGCCATTTTCAACGTCCATCGTGAGAATTGCTCTCTTTCCCAAGGGGGAGCGATCCACTCTCAGTTCTCTCAGCCAAAACGAAGAAAGTTCGAGGATTTCAAGAAGTCCGAGAAATATGACTATAATATGTCGTTTAATAAATTTGACTCGAGGTTTCATATATACAGATATTTCGGTAATATACTCTTATCTTTCGGGTTGCCATGATCGACGGACTCGTCTGTGATGCTTCGGAGTCCTAAGCACAAACCGTCAGCCGTCAGCACTTAGTTTACGACAAGAACTTCGATCGACCCCAAAATTCGGGGTCCTACGAGAATTCCATTCTCCAGTAGACCGAAATGTCTTGTACCAAGTTACACCCTTTAGCAACACATTCGTGGCCTGGGGGACGGAAACTTGAGACTGTTACATAGGTCAACGCAATCTGGAAATTCCATCCCATCACAGGGAAGAGACACGTACTTATCGGTCTTATCTCGCTCTCTGCGACCTGGAACGACTGCCCACCTAGGCGACTGTTTGCCAGAGATGTCGTCACTGACTATCGTTTGGGGTGTTTGGCAAGGTTATTTGTCATCTCTTCTCGGGAAACATGATGGCCTAGGCATCTTTGAAGCATCTTCAGGACTTGTGTGTCAAGCCAATCACACCCGTACCACACGGAGGATAAGAAGTTGCCGAGGCCCCTCGTGTTCGTGATATGTCCAATTTCAACAACCTAGCGTGTGCGATGCTGGGTTTCGCCGTGAGGTCCCGTTTTCATCGGTAACCAGCATCGTTCGGGTCGACCTTGGCGAGCACGGAGAACGTCCTTCTGGAATAGCAGTTCAGCACTTACCCGACAACTTGCCTCATACCTTTTCGTAGCCCATTTCGCTAATGTTTCATTTGGTGATTAGAGCAAGCCAGCAAGCAGTCAAGGGTTCCAACCTCTCCTAGTCGTCTGAAACCTCGATATGCCAGGTTATAGGAGGTCTATCGTGTCATTGCCAGCATCACTTGTGTCTTCTATACGTAATCAAACGGTTCCTCATGACCCCGCGATCCGATGAAAGTATGGATATATATGTCCATCAAGGATCATGCTCGATTCCTAGAATGGCAGCAATAACGCTTCCTGACACTAGCTCGACCATTCGCATGTTTCGGTACTGGCCTAAGTCATACCTTGTAATCTCCGCTATCCTCTTTGTGTGACACAAGCTCCATGATGTTTGGAGCAAACACATTGATCTCAAGTTCTAGTATACCTATTCTTCAAATACAAAGCGGTGCGCGTGCCACCCACATTTATCGAGAGCCCAAATTGAAATGCTCCGTTAATCTGAAGCTGCTTCCGTGGAAAATGATAGGTAGCACAATACCACTTGCCGAAGTTCTAGGTTGGGTGGGTGAATGGGTTGCTATAAAAAGAGCAAGTGCCATCTTTCCGACCAAGCATGCTCGGTCTCTGTATCTAGCTACAACGCATCCATCATTGTCACTCGTTCACGATGGCCATATACTGGCTGCTTTCATTTGTTTGCCTGTTAGCATCCACTACGATTGCGCAGGACTATTCGAGAGCTGACATCCTGGATGCGGTTGCCACCAAAAGCATTACTGAGACAGTCACCAAATATCTGGCTCAATGCGGCGTCACTTTAACTCCATTCGAGCTTCCGGACACGACACTTTCTGGCACTACCACAGTGACCAGCACACTTCAGGCCACCGTCTCCGTCACCGTAGCTAATACGCATAATACCCCGGATTATAGTACCATTTGGCTGGCCACGCAGTCACCCAACATCAGCTTTACCCCGTTTAGCTCATACTCTGCGGCTGGAACTGGCGGCTACCCTTACCCTCTGGCCAACACCTCGACGCCGCCTGCGAATACAACAAAGATCCCTTGCTTCACAGCTACAGGTAATTCGTTAATCAACTTGGTCCCCTCAGAGTCCATACCGAATCTAATGCTTAGTGCTATAGTTTCCATCACGACTTCTTCAAGTACTCCGGCTTCCCACAGTATTACTTCTTCTCATGCTACCTCCTCCTCAGCTGCGGCAAGTGTGTCTCCGACCCAGGTGCCAATCAGCGGCTCTACCAAATTAGGGTATGAGCCAATCATGCAGAATGTCGCAGGATTGCTAGGAATCACATTTATGTTAACTGTTGGCCTGACTGTCGGCTTCCTCTAAAAAGACAAAATCTCACTGTAATGAAAATGGATGAAAACGGGTGAAAACGGGTGAAAATGGGTGGGCGGAGTTGACTTTCAAGGTTTTAATGTATACTTAGCTCCGAGCTTCGCTCTCGCCCAGTGACTAATGTTCTTGAGGCGATAGTTTTACGATATTTTCAGTACGATTCTGATGTCAGATATGCTTAATCAAGCCCTGGGTTCCAACATGTCTTCCCGTGGTGGCTATACTAAAAATATGTTGCGCGACGATTCAAAAGGAGGTTATTATGGTGATGAAAACGATTTTTTCAGCTCAATATAACATATGTCCTTATTTCATAAGTGTAATTGAATTTCGCTGCTCACGACCTAGCTAGAGTACTGGTACTTTGTTCTCTGCGACTCTTCCCTAACTTCACTCTCACTACACTATTTCTCAGTCTGACATTCTTCATGGGTAGATGTTATATGGATCACCGTTGGGGGACTCTCAATGAGACTAACCTCTCAAATTCATTAGCAGAGTTTCTACAATCTCATGAAACTTCCTCTTTATGATCCTTTTGGTCCCTGTAAAATTGTTGATATTACCCAATGAGAGCAGGGGGATGTACAAGTAAGCTACCGTACCGGGATCGGCCTATGCCTAAGAATCATTATATCTTATACAATTAGGTTGAATTATAATAATTCTAGTTTCATTATCCAGCCATTGTATTTCAAACAATCATTGGAAACCTTAAACATTCATTGGAAACCTTAAACGTTCATTGGAAAGGTTAAATATTCATTGGAAAAGTCATATGATTTAAATTAAAAAGGTCGGTGACGAGGTAGGTGGCAAAAAACCCTCTCGTGGGCTCTCGTACACACGATACGCAAAAAAACCTCTAAGTTTTTTTTGAACCTTTAAGTACTTCGTACTTTAAGGTTTTTTACGTATCGTGTGTACGAGAGCCCTCGAGAGGGTTTTGTTACGATCCGACAACAAGGAGGTATACCCACTTAAAACGCAACACCAAAATGGGTAAACCTCGGATAGCTGGCTACTACAGCTACCTTCACAA